>JANAVB010020398.1:5711017-5713517 GCA_029216955.1 Iris pallida | reverse complement strand
ACGAGTATCGGAAAACCCGATACGCGCGTGAATCGAATCGATGCGAACCCGATTTCTCGCTCTTTTCTGATCCAACTCTCGTGAAACTTCGTGTACACCTGGGCGCACACATCCTCGACCAACTGGTCGAGTTAGCGTGCGGCTATGTGTCGTGTCTAACACGCACGCAGAGCGTGTCCGTGTGCGGGTTTGCGTGCGTGCACAGTCCCGTGCACTGCATCGTGCACGCGTGTCAATGAGTCTAGGGACTCGTGTGTCCCACCTCGTGTCTCGTGTTCGTGTCCTAGGCTATGGTAGGTATAGGGCTACATGTTGGATACCCTGAATCGTGTCCACGTGTCGTGTCGTGTCCACGCGAACGTCGTTTCAGCGGCGGCTGTCCCGTGCCCGCGCGTAAGGCCGATCAGTGCCGACGTGATTTCTCCCACGTTTCTCGACAAAAATTTGGGAGCATGTTCTCAGTCACGGCCCCCACCTACACGTCAATTTTCATACGACCACGTGGCCTGTACGTCGAGGAATCACCCCCGAGCAGCAGGACACGCATGTGGCCTAGCGTCCAGCACATTCGTGTCCTGTTTGGACACGGACATGAGTCTGATTCATGTCCAAACTCATGGGTTCGTGATCCCCATATATAGGGCTACCAGAAAATATAAATAGATCCAGCAAAAGTCAGAATTAAAATCATTGCGACATTTCATCAAACACCAACAAATATTAACCAACACATGTCCGTACGGACACCAAATGAATACAAAAATGGACGACATTGATCCTATAGGTCAGGGGTACCTATATGCACACTACCATAAAGAAAAATCTGGAAAAACAATACTAGAATGGGATTTACCTATTGAGAGTCAAAGATCTCAATGCAAAGGACTTCCCGAGCGCTCCAACGATCGTGTACCCACAAACAAATGCCTCCACCACCTTGCTAGCAATGTTCCAACAAGATCCTCTCCTTCCTACGAGCACAACGGACTTTGTTTAGGGAGAAACGGACTCCGGATGCAAAAGTTAGGATTTTGGAGAGTGGAAAACTAGGGTTTTCTCTTGGAGGCTATAAACTTCAACACAAGAAGGGGGGATGCCTATGGCCGGCCAGGTATAGGGAGATTAGGGTTAGGTTAGCACATGGGCCTGGGCTCCCTAAGTTGCTAATAAAGCCCAAGTCTAAAAAGGCTTTAAAAGGCTAACTAGAAATTGGCTAAATATTCTATTAAATCATTCTAAAATAACTCATAAATTCTAAATTAAAAACAAAATGATAAAAATCTAATTCTTAATATGGCATCTGGGTTCTAGTCATGGTTGGCTAAGTTAAACCATCAAGACTACTCAAACAACAAACCAAACCACATACCATCACATGAATTCAATAAATTAATAAAATAATCTAAAATTACAAAATGACCAATATACCCTTGAAATGAAAAGTGGGTGTGACAAGTCTACCCTCTTTAAAATAATTTTGTCCTCAAAATTAAGGACAAACTGAATAGACAAAAGGATCGAAGGTCATACCTCAAGATTGGAAAAGATAAGGGTATTGCTCGCGCATCTCATCCTCCCTTTTCCAGGTAGACTCACGTGGAGAGTGATGCCTCCATGCTACGCGAACTAAGGATATTGTCTGGTTCCTCCGCACCTTCTCTCGACGATCCAGAATCTCCACAGGCTGCTCTGGATAACTGAGAGTAGGCCCCACCTCGATCTCGGAATGATCCGGTACATGGCTGGAATCTGCCACATACCGTCTCAACTGCGACATATGAAATACATTGTAGACTCCCTCTAATACAGGGGCAAGTCCAGCCTGTATGACATGTCACCGACTCTTTCGCTGACAACGAAAGGTCCGATGAAACGCGGACTAAGCTTTTCGCCTCCACCAAAGCGAATAGTACCACGCGTCGGAGATATCCTCAAGAACACCAGATCTCCAACCTAGCACAAACATGCTTCCATCTTAACTATAACAATCACATGATTAAACAAAAATTATAGAACAAACAAGATTCTAATCCTAAGTTTAAGCTGTACCTCAAACTGCAAAGGTCTCCGGTGGTTGTCGGCCCAATGTCGCTATCTGTCCTTCACCACACGAAGTCGATCTCTGATGAGCTTCACCTTCTCGTCTGCATCAACAACCATCTCAGGTCCCAACAAAGCTCGCTCTCTAACGTCGTCCCAAGACAAGGGTGTACGACATCTACGCCCGTACAGTACCTCGAATGGTGATATCCCAATGCTGGCCGAAAAACTGTTATTGTCTGCAAACTCTACTAAGTGCATGTGATCCTTCCAGGATCCTCTAAAATCCAGAACACAGGTCCGCAGCATGTCCTCGAGTGTCTGAATAGTCCTCTCTGACTATCCGTCCGTCTGAGGGTGGTATTGCAGTACTAAATTTGAGCTGAGTGCCCAAACTAGTCTGCAGACTCCGCCAAAAATGGAAAGTAAAGCGACTATCCTGATCCGAGACAATGCTCAT
>JANAVB010020398.1:5601017-5706017 GCA_029216955.1 Iris pallida | reverse complement strand
TGAGAACTTTGTATTTTCTTTAAATATAAATGTTGTAACTGTTGTAATAAACTTAGAAATGTGAATGAGCAGCAAATATTATATTTTGTGATTTTGAGCATCTTGGCCGTGACAGTGTTCTACCGCCGACTCTGCGGCGTAGGCTGGCTTGGACACGTCTCGTATCCAAAAAAGCGGGTGCGGGTCGTGACGGAGGGGATAACATCGCATGAAAAGATCCATATAGTACTAATATGTGATAATATCGTGACAGCAACAGTAAACTAGTCTATAACAAGTAAATATGTCCAAGCAAGAATAAAACGGTCAGAGAATATACTCGTCTGACAATCTGAGCTGCTGATGAGGTTATGTAACTGTACTGGAGTGATGTAAACCTATTTAAGACAACCACAAGTCACAACAAGATCTAACGTATCATAAGGAATGCCTACAATGTAATTCTACATGATTCTAGTACCTTCTAGGTCAAAGTCAACCATTGGTCAACTCTGGTCAAACATGGTCAACTCTGGTCAAACCTGGTCAACTCTGGTCAAATCTGGTTAGGTTAGCACATGTGCCTAGGCTCCCTAAGTTAGGTTAGCACATGGGCCTAGGCTTCCTAAGTTGCTAATAAAGCCCACTACAACAAAAAGGCCTATTAATAACGCTCGATAAGACATATTGATGACGCCTGATTCATAAGCGTTATCAAAGTTCGAAATACCTTTTTTCTATGACGGTTTGGCTAATTCTGGACTTTTTATAACGTTTATAAAATAAAGCGTTATTAATATTTTAGAGCGGTGGTAAACTTGTAATATTTTGTAAACTTATTAATATTAAGCTTTCGAAATACCTTCTTCTCCTTGTATTTCCCCTCTCCTCATCCCCTTCCTCTTCCTCCGCTCCCATGCTCAGAATTAGGGTTTCGTCGATTTTTTATTCCGTCAATTTTTCTCTCTAATCTCTCTCTTCACCATTTTTCTTGAATTAGATAGCTCCACTCACTTCTGATTCCTTAATCCCTACTCCGATCCCAAAAGCAAAAGCACCCAAAAAACAAAAGCACAAACTCGAAAAAGAAAAAGCCCCGACCCCGAGAGATCTCTCAATGACTACTACTGCTACTTCTTCTTCTTACTGGAGCTCCGATGTTGAGGAAGGAAGAAGAAATATTGGCAAGCAGCAGCAGGACGGCGCCACAGGCGCTCGGTGGGGCGGAAAGGACGCTGTCCTGGAGGATGACGAGGCAGCCGACGATGCTCGATGCCGCGGAGGAGGAGGCCACCGCCGACAGCGAGCTCGTCCCCTCCTCCCTCGCCTCCATCATGCCGATCCTCAGGGTCGCCAACAAGATCGAGCAGCTGAACCCTAGGGTTGCTTACCTATGTGAGAACTCTCCCTCCCTCCCTCTCTCTCTCTATTCATTCCAAGCTTGTGGTTTTACTGCTTCAAAATAAAATTAAGTGGCATATTTTAAAATCTATTGATCACCACCATGGATCTATTATATAATTTTCAACACAACGTCGATACCAAGTTATTTAAGAGATCATAATTACCTTCTGCCATTGAAAGCAATTCCTTCTCAGTCAAGGTGACTCTTGGGAGGGATCGCCCAAGTTTACTCTCCCATAGGATGGCCATTTCATTCATGGTGACACAATTGAATGGGGGGCGGAAATGGACAATTTTGTTAATAGTCCAAGAATCGAATGCTGCTTTCATGGTGAACTTGCCAATGTCTGTTCCGGCTATAAAGTAAGCTGGACCAGAAAGGAATGCTTGAGCAAAATTATTTTTACATTTATAAGAAATCCAACCCATAGAAATGGGATATAGGATTTATTCCTTCTATTTAAAACATAGAGGTTGGTAAAAGATGAAGTGAAATATTACATACTATAAACATATAACAGTGACATTGTAGAATCATCATCAACAAAGATATGATAACTCGTAAGAAGTCCAAGAAGGTTAGAATTACGTACTTAATACTTATATATATATCTAACAGAAGTATATATTTCAAGGGTCACACTATTATGAGAACCTATAAATTATTTTTTCGCTTGTATTATATATTATACTTTTGTTAACATCTATGAACATGTACTTTATGCTCATAAATATATTTATATGCATCAATAAATGGTATAGTTTATCTATGTTTCAATCATGAGGGGTATACAACAACTTGTCGAATAAAATTTGATAAATTCAATTCTGTAAAGGTATACCAGTTGCTAAAGGTGAAGTACATATACTTAAAAAAAGAGATGGAAGAAGGTATAAATATAACATATGGCTCAAGGAAACAAAACTGAGTTTCTAGAAAAGTATAAGAGTATTTTCGTGGTTGACTATCATGTTTGTTAAGATAATGTAAACTAGATTTCTTGTATCCATTTCTTTGACAAAGATGATGGAAGAATTGTGCGAGATCACATAAGAATTTAACTTACCATTCATGTTAAGAAATTGTCGCTGACAATGGCACATTAACAAATTAATAAATGACTTAGAAAAGTTAAAGTTTGCTATAATTTTCCAAACTTGCTTAATTAATTGTATATTTTTTTAGAGAAACGGTGAGAGACAACATTCCCCTGTGTTTCTTATATTAAAGCATTTAAAGAAGCAAGAAACCTTAGAAAGGGCTAGAATCACAACTAATTTGTTCGTATATTCACTAGAAACTTTGCCCTCATATATCTTGGAAATATATAACATGTAATCTTGTACTCTAACCACATATTTGGAGTTGTATGGTGGTAGAAATTTGGTAATTGACCACTATGTCGCAGGCTCAAATCGCTCTACATCATATTACTGCTATGCCTTTTCATGCATTCCTTCTTTTATCACAGGACTGTACGTTCACAGTTTGTTGTATCCACACATGGGGAGTTTTAGGTTAGCATGAGATACATTATTGACCAGAACTTCATAGGTTTGTAGGTGGATTGGTTAATGGTTATCCATTATCATGTCGGAGTTTCAACTGACTCGTACGATGGAAGATAAACATAGAATTCAAGGATTGCATAATCTTAGGCTCTTAGTATATGTTTGGTTCTATATAATGTGAGCAAACGGAAAGGAATTGAAGTATGGATCCTAAATTATCACCAAAACCTTACTAACTTTCATAATTTGTGGAGCACACAATTAGAACAATCTTTTTTAACTTTCAACTTTAATTATCAACAAAACCTTGCTAACTTTACTACATCAGCATGTTAGCAGAGAAAGAGAAATAACAACCTATAGTATGGTATACTGCAGAATGTTAAGAATTTAGGGAGACTAATCTGAAGAATTTTACTATTTGAGTGATATTTATTATTTTTCGTGCTCGATGAAGATGATTGTGATCATTAGGTCGGTGTCGGTTTCATGGTGCTTCAAAATTTTGGTGGATACAATGGGATCTCATTCTATGCAAGTGAAACAGTAGTTGCAACAGGTAAATTACATTTTTTTCTATGTTAAAAAATACTTCATATCTTAACAAAAAAAAGAAACATGAAAGTAATGCATTTCTAGTCTTTCTCCAATTTCAGGTTTTCCTTCTGGTGATACTGGGACCATTTTGATTCCATTATGACCATCGGGGCAATGATTGGTGCGATATCAAGTGGAAATGTTGCTGATGTTATCGGTCGTAAAGGAGTATGAAGCATATCATTGGAATTTAATTTCCATACATAACATCACTATGAATTCTTGCAAACCTTACTTTTGTTTGATGGAACTAGACAATGAGAGCGTCTACTGGTTTTCTGCATTTTGGGATGGCTGGCAGTATACTTTGCTGAGGTTTATTATTCAAACCAGTAATTTTCACCATTTGGACTAAATTCTTGAACATGGGTCTATGACTTCAAGCACTGCTAGACCCCTCCCACATCATGATAGTTATATTGGGACGCTCTGGGCTGGCTAGGCTTGATTTTGACAGTACATGGACTACCAACTTAGAGAAAATGTACAAGCAAATTTTAGTCAACCTTAATGGTTATACTAAGGTACTTATCCTCTAGCCTTGTTTGTCTTTCATGTACAAATTGTACATTGATATGCAAATATATGTCAAGCCAGATTCTGTTTCTAATTTTGATTTCAGTAATCTAGAATACCTACACATTTGTATAGACTTCACAAAGCTTATCAAATTATTAATTACTTGTAATTGTGACAAGTCCTCTTCTCCTTTTAAAGTTTGAAAAATGTGTACAAGTCCTTCATTTCTTGCAATTTTCACATTACATTACAAAGTATATTGAACCTTGTTTTTATCTTTTTCAGGGGTTTGCTACATGTTCCGTGGACAGTTTTGATGTGGCCAAGTTTTGATGTGGACAATTTTGGTAGGTGTAAATATATATATATATATATATATATATATATATATATATATATATATATGTATTTGGATATTCTATTTTGAGAATGTAATAAAGATGTTGATATGTACTCTATTTTAAGAAATGTAATAAAGATGGTGATATATAATATTAAGTTTTGGAATGTAATATATAATGTACAGTATAAAGCGTTATAAATATGCTAATTTGAATAGTATAAAGTGTTATAAATGTGCTGCATTGAGCCTATACATATTATCTATTCATAACGTTTTAAAAATGTCCTGAATTGTGCACTATATATTAACTATTCATAACGCTTTTATATGAACTATCCATGACGGTTTTTTTATAACGCTTTTAAAAAATATTTATAACACCCGTTTTTATAACGCTTGTTTTGAAGAAAAAAAGCGTCATGGTTTGTCATTAATGATGCTTTCTAGCCGTCACTAAAAGGGTTTTTTGTTGTAGTGGCCCAAGTCTAAAAAGGCTTTAAAAGGCTAACTAGAAATTGGCTAAAAATTCAATTAAATCATTCTAAAATAACTCATAAATTCTAAATTAAAATCTAATTCTTAATATGGCATCTGGATTCTAGTCATGGTTGGCTAAGTTAAACCATCAAGACTACTCAAACAACAAACCAAACCACATACCATCACATGATTTCAATAAATTAATAAAATAATCTAAAATTATAAAATGACCAAAATACTCTTGAAATGAAAAGTGGGTGTGACAATTATTTGTATCAACACACCTTTATTTAATTTCTTTTAGATTTGCATTGATTATTTGTATCATCACATCATTTTTTTATTTCTTTCAGATTTACATATGGCGGGACGAGGTCGTCCACGTCGACTTCGAGGATCTGGGTCGACCCGTCCTACTCCTCATAGTTCTCTGGTTGTAGATCCACTACAACAAAAAATCCTTTTAATGATGGCTAAAAAGCGTCATTAATGACAAACCATGACTTTTTTTTCCAAAGCAACCGTTATGAAAACGGGTGTTATAAATGTTTTTTAAAAGCGTTATAAAAAACCGTCATGAATAGTTTCTATAAAAGCGTTATGAATACTTAGTATATAGTGCACAATTCAGAACAATTTTAAAACGTTATGAAAAGATAATATGTATGGGCTCAATGCAGCACATTTATAACACTTTATACTATTCAAATTAGCATATTTATAATGCTCTATACTGTACAGTATATATTATATTCCAAAAACTTAACATTATATATCACCATCTTTATTACATTTCTGAAAGTAGAGTACATATCAACATCTTCATTACATTGAATATCCAAATATAGAATGTACCCAAAAAATAGGAATAAATCTCTCTTTTGCTAACCAAATTATTAGAAATATTTATAACCATCATAAAGACAGATCAAAACAAGAAGCAATTACTGGAAATGAAGCAAAAATTCAAAGGAGGACAGTTTATATTCAAGGGAAGACAATAAACAACAAATTTAGATATAATGAATCTGATTAAGAGTTTTCCTAGTGTGATTGAGTACCCACAAAAATATCAGAATCCTACTGCAGGCTGTAGTGATACTCTAGTTCGAATACCACTACATAAACTTGACCTGCATGGGCCACCACTAAAAACGTGTCACGACCCGCACCCTAGAGTAAGGGCACGAGACGTGTGTACGTCCAGCCTACACCGTAGTGTCGGCGGTAGAACGCTGTCCTAGGTCTCAATGCATCTAACAGTATAAGGAAAAGCAGTTTATACTCCCCGAATGGGGGTGTCATAGCAGAATGTAAACTCAATCACAACTAAGGAAGAAGAAGCACGATATGATATAGAACTCAAATGAAATACAGATGATCAGAAGAGTCTAAGTGTCTAAGATAACAACTCAGCAACATCCACAAATACAAAGTCACAACTACAGAGTATGACAGAATATATACAATCCAGATCTCAATGACAGAAATAAAGCCTAACTAAACTAGTCTAGGCAGTAGGGGTAATGTCATCAGCTAGAGCTGGGTCCTCCTAAGAGTCCAGCTCACAAGTGTCGTCTAGGGCTATCCCATAGAAGGTATCCACACAGGCCTCCTCCTCGTCCTCTGTAATATTTTTTAACATGTCCAGTCAGGACAGAGCGAGCACAATACATCTCAACAGTTCATAGCAGGTTAGAAAATATAATCATGCAGTAAAGTAAGATACAGGAAACTGAAGAAAGTATAACATATAAACAAAGAGAGAACTGTAATAGAAATATCTACTATAAGTAGAGAACTAACAGTGGCTAGTGAGTCAGAGTATAATATAAACATGTGAATGGCATAGGAGATTCTGATGAGATACTACGGAGGTGATCAGATGAGATACTACTTAGATATTATTCACATGTCTACTTCTACTCTTCCGTCCCCCCCAATCAATACACAAGGATCCAGCCAGGTTATGTTATGATCCATGCAATGGCCCACAAGGGATGATACATGGTAGGCCCAAAAATGGGAGATTCTAGGAATGCCCATAAATGGGTGATTCAAGAAAGACTCTGTGATCATGAGAGTACATGTCACAAATGATCAATGAACCATGAAGCATAGTGATACACAATGTAAGTGAAACGTACAGAACATGTAGTATCCGATGCTCCCTGAGGGGATAACATCTCAAGAAGGGATCCATATAGTACTAATTCGTGTGACCAATGTGACAGTATCAAGTAAAGTAATTTAAAGCAGGAGAATAATTCTAAACAGGATATAAAATAAACAAAGAATGTACTCGCCTGTATCCTGAGTATCTGAAGAATATCTACTGTCCGAGGAGTCACCATAAGTATAAAATGATATAACAGACTGCTACAATGCATCTATATGAAGTTTGGGGTCAAACTGGACTAAAGTCAACTCTTGGTCAACTCTAGTCAATTAGACTAGTCAAACTAGGTCAACTAGGTCAAGTCCTAGCCCAAACAAGTCTAAAAAGTCTTACTAGGCCTAACCAAGCCTAGGCTACCACTCACACAATCACAAGACAATGTGAACCACAACAATGCATAATATAAAATAGATAATATATATAAATACATACCTTTATACATACATGCATATCCACATTACATACATATTTATATATATAGGCATATGTTACATCATGCATATTTACATAGTTACATAGATATATACATTAATGTACATTTACATACATATTTTTATACATTATATATGTTAACATTCATTACAATGCATTATATTTTACTTATACCTTTGATTGATTCATTCATTCATATATGACATTCATTCATGCATTTATTCATTCATTCATATCCCATATGCATGCATATTTTAGTTCAGGCATTATATCCATTCACATATCATTAAGTTGCATACATATACTTATTTTTATTACATACATGTCATTCATGCATATTATATACTTACATGCATCTATACATTATATACATTGTATACAACATGTAAAAATAGAAGAGAGAAAAAGGGAGAAAAACTGAAAAGGAAAGGGAAGGGAAGGAAAATGTAAGAAAATGGAAAAACAGTGGACATATACATGCTTGCATCATATATTCTACATTACCATACATGCTATCATTATATATTGCATTATATTATTTATGTATTATGCATTCATATCTATCATTACATGTATACCTTACATTCATATCTAGTATTCATTATATACTTTTATGCATACATTGTATATCATTCTTTCATTCATGCATTTATGCATTGCTTACATATATTATATTAATTGTATTCCTACATGCTTGCATTCAACCATATATATACATTAATATAAAGAGGATATATATCATATATATATCATTTCATTCATCTTACATATCATGTATTACATACTCTATATTCATTTAATATCCATACTACATAGGCTCATAGGTTACACAAAATGCATATATCGTATAGTCACTCTTCTACTTAAAACCAATACTGTACAAATTGGACCTCTACTAAATTCTAGGATTAAAGTATGTTGTAGCCCTTCGTGTTAGCTTTCCGAAACTTTAAACGGATCGTATTTTCGTGTCCCGAAGCTCCCGAAATCGCGAAAATACCGAAACACGTTTGTCTTTCGTACAGCTGTCACTCAAATAATTCTACAGAAAATTACAGAAAGAATCTGGCTTATTAAAATATATATTTGGAAAGCTAACTTCGATACGGTTCTTTTAAAAAATGGGAGATAAATTGCAGTTCTAAGCTAAAAGTTATGATATTTCTAAGTTGCTTTGTTTAATAAAAACGTGGATGAATATTATGACGAATTTGAGTTATTTTGGACAAAAGAACACATATAGGCCAAGATACTTGGTTACAAACATAGGTATCCAAATGAAACTCATTCTAACCATCCTAACTAAGATCAATCCACTCTCTAACCATTCTAAAACTGAATTTAAATATCTATTTAAACTATTAACATACATACATACACATGGGGTGTCCTAATTTGGGATCTATCAAGTAGGACACAAGACACATATCTAAAATCCTCAAGAGAGCTCCAAATGGCCTCAAATTTGAATCTAAATGGAACACATGCATGAGGATGGATCCTACGGATTCAGAACTAATTTATATGCAAAGAAAATCGATATAGTGGATGGATTTTACCTTTTGGGAGTGGAATCCCAATAAAATCCTTTAGGACACGGCTCCGATACGAAGATCCCTCACAGTGGACACTACTCCTTGCACTCCTCTTCCAATCCTTGGTAGCACCCTTCTCTTGGAGAATGGGAATGATTGAGGGAAGGTTTGGTGAAGGAATGATTTGATTTGGAGATCAAATCAATGGGAAGGCTTTCTAAAATTAGGGAAGAACAAAAGGAAAATAAAAGAGGCAAGATTGTAATGAATGAAATGAATCATTCTCCCCTAAAGGTGGCTGCCATAAAGTGTCCATTAGGGCTAATAGAAAATGTCCTAGTTGCCCCTCTCTAGTCTCATATGGTTAAGTCTAGACTAGGTTCAAGTTTGGGGTCAAAATGATCTAGTTTTGAGTCTCTAACTTAACCATTCCAACATGATAAAAATTAGTTTTAACTTAAATGTTGGATCTTATGAGCCATGCTTAACTTAATATTGGATCCCATCTAGAGTTTAAGCTACCCGAGTCACAATACAAGTCGGAACGAGACGAAACTCAAATCCGACTAAACAAATCCAATAAAAATAATATTAAAAATATAAAAAAATTCCGAAATATTAAAATATGAAAAATGACCAAAATTATAATACATCAATTTAAATATTATTAAAATAATCTAAAATTTACCAATTAATTAAAATCCTAAATAATTCATAAGTTACAAAATGACCAAAATACCCTTAGCCTAAAAAGTTGTAAATAGTCATTCTAATCACATGGTTAGGTCCCCATGGTCATGGTTAGTCTCTAGGCTCAACAGTTCTAGAGTTCACTAGCTAACACATCAAAATTATAATTCACCAATTTTAAATAGTATTAAATTAATTAAAAAATTCCCATAAATTATAAATCCTATTATTAAATAATAAACTTTTACAAAAGTTCAAAATTATCCTCATTTTAGAAAAGTGGGTGTTACAAGCCTACCCTCCTTAGAAAATTTTGTCCTCGAAATTAAGATGGTCGTACTTCTTCTAGAGTCTCGTCCCCAATAATCAAAGTCTCAGAACTTACCTAAATCATATAATTTAAAAGAATGGCATACAGGGTCATGGCATATAGTGGTAGTGAAAGTCTTATCTAGGTATACTAGTCATGTTAAACCAAAACGATCATAGGGTATCAAAACATACAAGCAATCAGAGGTGTTAAACTGGAAAATATACAGAAATAACAAATCATCTAAACTGTAAGGCAGTCTCCATCCTATATGAAAACTGGTACTTATCAAAAAATAAAATAAGATAACTACCAATTATCTATAAAGGGGTACTATTCAAAGAAAATCAAAATCAAAAGTTAAAGAATGAAAGTCAATTGTATTGAAATTCAATCACAATATATATATATATATATATATATATATATATATATATATATATATATATATATATATATATATATATATATATATATATATATATATATATATAGCGTTAGAGAGGGAAAAGCTAGCATTATGTAAAGGTTATGTGGTTCGTGTGTGTATGGGTGTATGTGGCCATGTTCATATGGTTAGATAGTAGGCATGTGTGTATGTGAATATACATGAAAGTGTATATGAGAATTTGGGTTTCAAGACAATAGCTATCCGGTTACACTACTCATGGCATATTGGTTAACAATCTACAATGCACAACCTATATTTACTCATAGCATGCATGGCAAACCATATATATATATATATATATATATATATATATATATATATATATATATATATATATATATATATATATATATATAAAGTGGTAGAGATTTAGTTATGTATCTATATACATTATAACATGTATGCATAAACTCTATATATATCTATATAGATATATGAACATAACATAGAGAGGAAGGGTTAGGTTTACATGGCAGTGTATACTAAGTTAGGGTGTGTGTGTGTCCTTGTACAGGGTTATAGCTTTAGTATTGAAAGGTTAAACCCAGTTTTAGTTCAGCATTTACATACAAAATCTAAAAATAAGCTAACATTTAAACCAGTGTAATATTAACATAATGCAGTTTCAGATTTTAGGGTTTGAAACATCACAACCAACTCAATGCTCCCAACACATCCTAACATGATGGAGATGAAACCCTAACATACTATCCACACATTTAGCTATGCATACAGTTCAATATTACATATTAAATCTGAAATTGAGCTAAACATTTGAAATCAATGTGAAAATGTTAACATGTATTCAGTTTTAGGAGTTTGGAGAAATTTGAACATCAAACCAGCCCAATGTTTATCACAACCTAACATGTAAGAATATAAAACCTAACATTATATCCCTACATACAACAATGTATATAGCTCAAAATATTATATTTAGAAAAAACAGCAAATTGAACTAATCATTTAGAATCCAGTATTAAGGGTTAATATGCACACAGTCTCAGATTTGACAAGTTCAAACACAAAACTCAACCAATTTCTTTAAGAATTGAAACCCTGTGTATAAAATACATGTACAGTGATGTAAACAAAACTAATAACATAAAATTTATATTTAAATTACGAATTTAAACTGAAAAAGCAGAAAACCAGTCTCTGATACTGTACAGTATCAGAATATTAGGGTTTTGAGAATTTAAACATCAACAACATATTAATATGCATTTAGATGGGTTGGTAATCACAGTGTAGCATGCATACGTGTCAGACAAAGTGTCTGTGTCCACTATATATATTCTCATGTTCCAATATAAAAATTAAATTCTATATCAAGACCAACATTTAGATTCCTACCAAGATTGCAAAGCAGGTGATTGATGTAATCAAGACAGTTTTACTATTATTATTATTTAATACAAGAATAATATCAAGAAGGAAATAACGATAAAATATGTTCTGCTTATCTGTTTAAAAGAAGGAACCATTTTAAAACCAGAGCTATAATATCAAATCCAAGATAAGGTCTAGCAAAATCATCGATTTATTATTTTAAAAAGAGATTCATAGTAAGAAGTTACACAAAGGTTTATAATACAACTAAAGCTACTCCTACTCCTAAGTTAAATAATGAGAAACAAAACAAATAAAACAATTTTTTTTGAAAGACTAACCAAAAGTAGAGAAAACTTGTTCGAGAGCATTTAAGGTACAATCTGATAATCATATGCGTCTATCCAAAATCATAGTGCTCCAAATCCTCGTCATACTAGTAAGAAAGGCTACGATAATCACAGAGTCCTTGACTAAGGTACATACCTCTAGGTTCATGGTATTTAAAATTTTCGCATTGCCGCATGCGACGGCAAAAATCTTAAATTTCCACACCCAAAAAATAGGTACAAAATCTGAGTATATGTCCTCACTATGCCAGCTAACATGACTATCGAAGATTCTAGATCCCATAACTGAGGTGACCTAGCCCATATAAATTTTTTTCTCAAAAGAAAAAAGCAAACATAACACAGGAACAACAGAACAAATTGATTAGTCAACAAGGAACAGATGGAGTCGAATTTCAAGATAGTTATAAGAGACAATTACGGGAATGGAATAGAGAAGAACGAAACTTGCAGCAAGATCTCTAATGGTCTGTACATACATTGGTTAATAAAAACGTGGATGAATATTATGACAAATTTGAGTTGTTTTGGACAAAGGACACATATAGGCCAAGATACTTGGATACAAACATAGGTATCTAAATAAAACTCATTCTAACCATCCTAACTAAGATCAATCCACTCTCTAACTATTCTAAAACTAAATTTAAATATCTATTTAAACTATTATCATACATATATACACATGGGGTGTCCTAATTTGGGATCTATCAAGTAGGACACAAGACACATATCTAAAATCTTCAAGAGAGCTCCAAATGGCCTCAAATTTGAATCTAAATGGGACACATGCATGAGGATGGATCCTACGGATTCAGAACTAATTTATATGCAAAGGAAATTGATTTAGAGGATGGATTTTACCTATTGGGAGTGGAATCCCAATGAAATCCTTTAGGACACGGCTCCGATACGAAGATCCCTCAAAGTGGACACTCCTCCTTGCACTCCTCTTCCTATCCTTGGTAGCACCCTTCTCTTAGAGAATGGGAATGATTGAGGGAAGGTTTGGTGAAGGAATAATTTGATTTTGAGATCAAATCAATGGAAAGGCTCTCTAAAATTAGGGAAGAACAAAAGAAAAATAAAAGAGGCAAGATTGTAATGAATGAAATGAATCATTCTCCCCTAAAGGTGGCTGCCATAAAGTGTCCATTAGGGCTAATGGGAAATGTCCTAATTGCCCCTCTCTAGTCTCATATGGTTAAGTCTAGACTAGGTTCAAGTTTGGGGTCAAAATGATCTAGTTTTGAGTCTCTAACTTAACCATTCCAACATGATAAAAATTAGTTTAATTAACTAACTTAAATGTTGGGTCTTGTGAGCCATGCTTAACTTAATATTGGGTCGCATCTAGAGTTTAAGCTACCCGGATCACAATACAAGTCGGAACGAGACGAAACTCAAACCCGACTAAACAAATCCAATAAAAACAACATTAAAAATATAAAAAATTTCCAAAATATTAAAATATGAAAAATGACCAAAATTATAATACATCAATTTAAATATTATTAAAATAATCTAAAATTTACCAATTAATCAAAATCCTAAATAATTTATAAGTCACAAAATGACCAAAATACCCTTAGCCTAAAAAGTTGTAAATAGTCATTCTAATCACATGGTTAGGTCCCCATGGTCATAGTTAGTCTCTAGGCTCAACAGTTCTAGAGTTCACTAGCTAACACATCAAAATTATAATTCACCAATTTTAAATAGTATTAAATTAATTAAAAAATTACCATAAATTATAAATCCTATTATTAAATAATAAACTTTTACAAAAGTTCAAAATTACCCTCATTTTAGAAAAGTGGGTGTTACAAGCCTACCCTCCTTAGAAAATTTAGTCCTCGAAATTAAGATGGTCGTACTTCTTCTAGAGTCTCGTCCCCAATAATCAAAGTCTCAGAACTTACCTAAATCATACAATTTAAAAGAATGGTATACAGGGTCATTGCATACGGTGGTAGTGAAAGTCTTATCTAGGTATACTAGTCATGTTAAATCAAAACTGTCATAGGGTATCAAAACATATATAAAACCAATCAGGGGTGTTAAACAGGACAAGATACAGAAATAACAAATCATCTAAACTGTAAAGCAGTCTACCATCCTATATGAAAACTGGTACTTATCAAAAAATAAAATAAGATAACTACCAATTATCTATAAAGGGGTACTATTCAAAGAAAAATCAAAATCAAAAGTTAAAGAATGAAAGTCAATTACATTGAAATCCAATCACAATATATATATATATATATATATATATATATATATATATATATATATATATATATATATATATATATATATATATATTTAATAAAACTGTTACCTTTATTGATAAAGAGGGTAATGAGTACATCCGACCTCATGGTAACAAGTACAAAGAAAGAAAGGGGAATAAAAACACTACTCTAGAGCCCAATGTGGGATAGACGGAAGATGACGACAACTCAAAAGCGACTTCCGAAATTGTCGCTTCACCTTCCGGACCAAAAAGTTTGAACCAGCACCCCGTCCTTCATATCGATGCCTGTTCCTGTTCTTCCAAAGCATCCAAATGATCGCACCAGCCAATGATCTCCGATGATGACTGTCCTGACCCCACCACCTGTAACACCCAGTTTTCCAAATGAAGGTATTTTGGTCATTTTCAAAATTTTAGAATTTAATTTAAATTATTATTATTATTTATAATTAATATGATTTTTGAGTGATTTTTAGAATTATTGTTTTTGGTGTTTTAGAGACCTTGACTTATGTTGACCTTGTAGACTAATCTAGTGGCTAACCTAGGTCATGACTAAGTGATTAGGATTTGAGAACCTAGGTTGACTTAAGTTGATGAGGATTAACTCATTGGGATTTATTTGGTAAAAATAGGAGCTAGTTTGATTAGGAATGGCTTGTGAAGTCACAAGTCATTTTATGACTAATAGGCTTATTGGCTCATAGTCCACACCCATTGAACCAAGCCCTAACCCTAGAAAATCTGACCAGCCCACTATGGTCAGCCCCCCTATTTATATGCTCCTAAAACTAGGGTTGCCTCTTTAGAAAACTTTGCCATTTGGAAGAGGTGAGTTCCCATCTTTGTAAATCCCTAGAAAATCTATTTATTCTCCAATTTCCTTCAAATAAATTGCAGTAGAACCTAAATCCAACGTTCTTGCTGTTGGTATTGAGTTTTTACACTAATAAAAATGTTTTTAGGGTTAAAACTTGAAATAAAGGGTTTGACCTAGAAGGGGTACGATCATCTTAATTTCGAGGACGAAATTTTTCTAAGGTGGGTAGGATTGTAACACCCAGTTTTCCAAATGAGAGTATTTTGGTCATTTTCAAAATTTTAGAATTTAATTTAAATTATTATTATTTATAATTAATGTGATTTTTGAGTGATTTTTAGAATTATTGTTTTTGGTGTTTTAGAGACCTTGACTTATGTTGACCTTGTAGACTAATCTAGTGGCTAACCTAGGTCATGACTAAGTGATTAGGATTTGAGAACCTAGGTTGACTTAAATTGATGAGGATTAACTCATTGGGATTTATTTGGTGAAAATAGGAGCTAGTTTGATCAGGAATGGCTTGTGAAGTCACAAGTCATTTTATGACTAATAGGCTTATTGGCCCATAGCCCACACCCATTGAACCAAGTCCTAACCCTAAAAAATCTGACCAGCCCACTATGGTCGGCCCCCCCTATTTATATGCTCCTAAAACTAGGGTTGCCTCTTTAGGAAACTTTGCCATTTGAAAGAGGTGAGTCCCCATCTTTGTAAATCCCTAGAAAATCCATTTCTTCTCCAATTTCCTTCAAATAAATTGCAATAGAACCTAAATCCAATGTTCTTGCTGTTGGTATTGAGTTTTTATAGGGAGGAAACAATTTGAAGAACTTTTGGTGGTTTGTGGAGCTCTTCCAATTTGGAGATTTTGAACCATTGTTCACCTATAGGTATAATCCTCTCTATTTCATTTAAATTCTATAAAAATTCATTTCTAGGTTGTCCTAACCCTAACCTAACAGTAGGATAGGCTAACCCTAGAATTTGGACCTATTTCGTGTCCGTATCGGACACGTACCAGTGTGTCTAGGTTAGTGTTCGACGAAATGCCTCAAAGGGCATTTCGTTTGATTTTTGTGATTGTGTTTGAATGGAAAAATCCATTTTAGTCTCGCTTATACATTTCTTGGACACTGAGCACATTTTTGTGTCGAGTTGGGCCGATACGAGCACGTGGACACGCGGTCGTGCACACGCGCGCGGGCAGTTTTTCTCCTCTGCTGCTCGTGCACGATTTCTCTGTGCACAGAGGGTTTCGACCCTTGAAATTTGACATAGGTCTTGTGTCAATGACTGACACGAGGCTCGTAAAGTTTTATGAGTCCTCGTGTCGTATCGGACACGTATTTTTGTGTGCACAGTGCGTGTACTGTGTGTGTGTAGTACATTTGGTGTTCACTGTTATTTTCAGTTAGTTAATATTTTAATTCATGATTTTAATTGCCAATTAGATCCTATATATATATATATGTATAATCTATGTTAGACTAGGTTTACATGTTAGATTAGTTTTTGTGGAGTTGTGGCTCGATTTTTGGGTTAAACAGTGCGTTCCTGACACACTGTTCTGATACTGAATTTCCAGTTCTTTCCAATACCCTTAATTCCCTATTGAGTTATGTTTTTCACTAAAATTTGATCCCCAAATGTTACATACCATGTTAGCTAAGTATGTTCATTCAAGATTTGAAATTGTATGGTGTGTTTTGAGAATTGGCATGTGGGTTGGTTGACTTCAATAACTGATACATGTTTCCCTGTGCATTGATTGAACTTGAGTTTAGTTCTTGATTAGATTGTAAATAAAGGTTGGTTTGAATGTTATATATGTTGGACTGAGTTGGAATGTTTAACTTGAGATTTCTCCCATTCATTTCAATATTGAAACCCCATTGCTTTAACTGAATGTACATAGTTCATTGATTTCCTTTTTTCGAAATTCCTGTTGGCTGATACATTGATTTCTTCCCTTTTCAAATACTGGTTTACTTTGAATGGAGTTTCTGAATATCATGAATTGGTTTCCCTTACAATTACATGTGCTAACCTAAGTTGGGATGGTGTTCCCAGTTAACTAAAACCTGAGATTCAAATTGTAATAACTGGGTTTAAATTCTTCAAAATCCTGAGAATGCATGTTACTATGACTGAATTGAGATTAAGTTTAAAACCTAAGGTTTTCCACAATAGAATTGCAATGTTGCTTCTAAAACCTGAGATGTTAGTTGACTCTCTTTTTTCTTTTGTTTAACTGAGATTTAGTTTCCAGTTCAACATTAACCTGAGTTGGTATGCACTGATTTCTTGTTCACTGAGCCTGGGTTGTGTTCTTCACAAACCTGAGTTTCTTCTTTCACTTATACTGTTTTGAATTCCTGATTAAGTGAGAACCTGAAAACATTACCTGAGAATGCCACTGTATTTGTTCCCTTTCTATTTCGAAATCCTGAGATTTGCCTTGGTTCAACGGATATGGTTTTTCCCTTAAACTGAGAGTTAGTTCATAAACAAATTGTTTACTTGTAAACTGATTTATTAAGTTTGGGATTTAGTTTTGTTCAGTCATTTAAACCTGAGTTTTGTTTTACTAATGTTGTGTGGTTTCAAAACATGAGTAAACTGAGATTTTGTGTTCCAGCTCTTACAAAACCTGAGATTGGGTTGCATTTCCAGTGCTTTGAAAACTGAGAATAGTTTTTTTTTCCTATTGTTAGACTGTTTTGATTTCCTGTGTTCACTGTTAACTGTGCATTGGTTTGGGGTTTGATATGCAAAACCTGAGATTGAGGGACTGTTTTCTTGCCACTGTTGTTCCTCTATCACTCACTGTTATATTGTTTTGCTATGCTTCACTCACTGTTTTGCCATGCTTCACTCACTGTTTAATTTCAGAAATCCTTATGTAGACTCTCACCTCACTTCATGCCTCACACACACACATTGGCATGCACCAGGTTCACTCCCTCACACTTTCTTCACTGTGACACTCACCCTCATGTATCACCACACTCCTAACACTCTAGCCTATCTCACAACACTCTCACTAGCACACACTTGAGACACAACCTCACACTCACATGTTTCCATACCATGTTCAATCACTCACACACCTATATACACATGTGCTTTTCTCCCCTCTCTCCCTACCTATGTATATATATAATATATGCTTTGTGACAATTATAAGTTTCCTATATATGGGTATATGTGTTTTGTATAGGTATTGTATGATATGGTGTTTGTAAAGATGTATCTAGTAGGCTATAGGATAGATATATTAGTTTCCTATATATATATATGAGTGTATGTGCCTATATATATATATATATATATAGATATATAGAGTAGGGGGAATACCTTTTGATGCAAGGTATTATACATATATGTGTTATGTATAGATAGCCTATGGGTATTGATTAGCTATAGAGGATGTCTTGGTAGTTGTGTTATGGTAGATTAGTCATGGTATTGCCTAGTTTAGTCATGGTATAACCTAGAATAGTTGGTTAAACCTAGATTAGACTAGTTTGACTTAGGTTGACTTGGTTGACCTAGTTTGACTTCTAGGGTTGACCAGAGTTGACCAAGAGTTGACTTTGGTCTAGATTGACCTAGATTCATGTAGAACGCATTGTAGTGCATCTTATTACCATTCTGGACTTATTGTGACTTGTGCTGTTCTAATAGGAGCCAGACACCACTCCTCGGACAGTATTTTCATCTCGGACTGTCAGTTAGCAGGCGCGTACATTCTCTGATCTTTTCATACTTACCTGGATTATATTCTTGCTCTAGATTACTCTACATGATGCTGACACGTATCTTCACGGATTAGTACTATATGGATCCCTTCCTGAGATGTTATCCCTCTATGGGTGCATCGGGTATTTCATGTTCATGTACTTTATCATGTGCATCAGGTACTCCTTGTACTCGTACTAGTTCATGTTTTTACATGTTCTCATGTGCTTTCACGTGCCTCATGTACTACTCATTACATGAGTTCACGTATCTTAGTTGTATTCATGTGCTTATAACGTAACTTGAATAGATCCTTGTGTACTGGTTGGGGCGGGGTGAGTAGAATTGGTTATGTGAACACTATCCCCAGTAGCTGTATAAATGTGCCTCCTTATTTGTATTCATGTGCCTCCAAGCCGTTTACATAACCATTATGCTCTAAATCACGTAGCCACTTACAGTCTCTACTATCATGTATTTACTTTCAGTTACAAAATATCTCCTGTTTACTCGTACTTCCTTTTCAGCACTTCCTGTATTTTACTCTATTGCATGATTTATACTCCTAACCTGCTATGAACTGTTTTGAGAGATATGTGCTCGTTCCCGTCCTGACTAGACCTGTTGAAAATTTTACAGTGAATGATGAGGCTCTGATGTCTATCCCTCTTGGTGCAGCATTAGACATCACTAGTGACTTGGACCTGCTAGCAGTTGATGTTACTTCCATTAGTTTAGGATTGTCTTACTATTTTTGGGATTACTGTATTAGACTTTGAGATATTCTGAGATGTATTATTTTAGATACTTAGAATTCTGGATTTGTATCTCTGTGATGTTACATTCCTGGATGTTATCTATCTTTATCTTTCTATCTCATTCTTGTTCTATTCTAGATGTGGTTGAGTTATTTTCTGTTATGTCACCCCCATTCGGGGAGTATAACTGTATATTACCCTTATCTGTAGATGTTATGACCTAGGACAGTGTTCTACCGCCGACACTGCGGCGTAGGCTGGACGTACCCACGTCACGTGCCCTTATTCTAGGGTGCGGGTCGTGACACCACCACCGTTGAAGAAAGACCAGAAAGTCACTATACATCCGTACCTTGAAGAAACCCCGAAAAGCAGACCAAACTGTCATAGCAAGATCCCCTTGGAAAAATATATGTTGAAGGTTCTCCCCATGCCCAACCTGACAGCAATGACACCTGGAAGCCAGATGGAAGCCAATCTTCTGAAGAGTGTCATCAGTAGGAAGCCGGTTGTGACAGAGCCGCCACATCAGAATACTCCACTTCGCCGGAATACACTTGCCCCAAATATTAGAGAAGAGTGATGATATAGGGTGAGGAGTCCGACAATATCTCCAAGCCGCAGCCAACGTGAAAGCACCTTTCCGCTCACCCCAAACCAGAGAATCAGGAGCCGAAGTACATGTTAGATTCGCCTCTCGGAGCCGCCCCGCTGCCTCTACTCCAAACTGATCCAAAAACAAGGACAGATCCCAACCAGTGGCTATCTAAAAAGATCGAATAGCCGGACCACCATTATCAGAATTCCTTGCCCTCGAATCTCTGATCTTTCTTCCCCTATCCGAAAGAACCCGAACAGTCATCGTACGTTGGGGAAGAACCACCCTTCTTCCGACCAATCTAGCCGACCTTCGAAGCTCCCTAGTGCCCACTCGTTGTGAGGCCGTCGAAACAGCAGCCTCCCCCGCAACCCGGTCCCCCATGCTGGCCACAAAATATCCCGTCCGGCCGACATCAGCAGACACCCTCGCTTGTGTTTGGCTCCGCCCCCGAGTCCGTCTCCCCGTTCTACGCCTGTTCCCAGAAGTCACTCCCTCAACCGGTGGAATAGAAACACTACCCAACCGAAGGCCCCCGGAATCCAGTCCTCACACCTCGCTGAACCCTCACCACGCCCAAGTCTAAACAAGATAAGCGGTTCCGCCAATTTCCTCCCCCGCAAAATCTGTCGCCAAATATGGGAGCACTTGGAAGTCATAAACGCATCACATGGATGACGCTTACGAAAATATTTCGATTTAAGAAGCTCCACCCAAAGGCCCTTCCCATGCCTCAACTTCTACCAAAGCTTCATGGAAAAGGCATCCATAATATCATTCAGGCACTTGATCCCGAGGCCTCCTTCGGACTTAGTCCGATTAACGAACCGCCACGCCAGCCAACTCCTCTTAGCCACCCCATCCTTGCTACCCCAAAAGAAGGCCGCAAATATCCTCTCAATCGTCCTGAGAACGGCCCGAGGAGGACAACAAGCAGCCAAAGTATACATAGGGATAGAAGAAAGTACATTTTTAATAAGGACCAACTTACCCCCAGGAGATAGTATCTTGTTCTGCCAATCCGTCAGCTTCGAACGGATTTTATCCAGCAAGTAGCTAAACATCCCCTCATTCTTTCTCCCGCAAGTTAGCGGGCAACCCAAATAAGAAAATGGTAAGGTACCGGTACTAAATTCGAAGAGAGTAGAAATAGTCCGAGCACGATCCTCACCCAATGGTGTCGCAGTATAAAAGGCAGATTTGGAATAATTGATCTTCTGTCCAGAAACAGCCTCATACCTATGCAGTACTTGCTAGAGAGCACGTAATCCAGCAATATCCCCCGAAATGAAAATAAGAACATCATCCGCATAAGCCAAGTACGAGATACGCGGTCCCCCAATCGGAGTATGAAATGAAGATCTCCTATAAGAATCTTGTAAAAGCTTGAGGTTCCGAGAGAGTACCTCCGCAGCAATAATGAAGAGAGCCGGGGAAAGAGGGTCCCCCTGCCGGATCCCTCTAGATGCGGAGAAAAAAGCAGTAGGAGCGCCATTGAGTAGAACCGCATACCGGGTATCTGCCAGGAGACGATAAATGAGATCACAGAAGACCTCATTAAAACCAAATCTCCGAAGAACCCTCAGGAGGAACTGCCAGTTGACTCTGTCATAGGCCTTCTGCATGTCCAGCTTAATAGCAATATTTTCCCCATGGTTGGGTTCCCTCATAGAAGCCACCATATCCTGAGCAATAATAATGTTGTCCACAATCTCTCTCCCCTGAACAAAGGCACTTTGCTCTGGAGAAATAATCAAGGAAAAATATTTCTGCAACCTGCAAGCAAAAATCTTGGAAATAATTTTGTTACAGAAATTACAAAGGCTAATAGGGCAGAAATCAGAAAGGTTCCTCGGGTGCTCGACTTTGGGGATAAGAAATAAGAAGGTGTCCGAAATGGAAACCGGAAGTCGTGCACCCAAGAAAAATGAACCAACGGCTTCCTCCACGTCAGCAGCAATAATGTCCCAACAAACTGAGAAGAATCTCCCAAAAAAGCCATCCGGTCCGGCGCCACTAGCCGGGTCCATCCCCCGAATAACCTCATCCAACTCCGCTCTGTCAGGACATCGAACAAGATCAGAATTATCCTCCATAGAAATAATGCTAGGGATGACATCAAGGAAGGCGTCCTCATCAGAAGTACGGTCAGCTCTAAACAGCTTCGAGAAGAATAAAGACGCCTCCGTCGCTACCCTCCTCAGCAGACCCAGTTTCTGATCCATCAGCCCGAATAATTTTCTGAATGCCCGCCTTTCTTTGCCTGCTCCTGGTGCACTCATGGAAAAACCGAGTATTTTTATCTCCTTCCAGGTCCCATCTCAATCTAGCTTTTTGTTTCCAGAAAGACTCCTCAATCTGAACCTTTTGCTTCAATCTGGCAACGGCCTCCATCCAGAAAGCCCTTCCCCTCTCCGAAGGATGAAGCTCATAATCCTGCTCTGCCACCAAGGCAGCATCCTCTGCCTACCGGACCTCCTGGAAAACGTCCCCAAAAGTAGCTCTGCTCCATCCAGCCAGAACATATCCTGTCGTCCTCAAGCGCATGCCCAGCCGCTCAAGTGCATCATAATGCCAACATGAGTTCCACGCCCGATCCACTATCGAAAGAAAGTCCGAATACGAAGTCCAAAAGTCAAGAAAACGGAAGCCTCTGCGCCGAAGTGGAGAAGCTGGCTGGCAGGATATCAAAAGAGAAGAATGGTCCAATTTTGCCCGATTAAGATGCTCGTAAGAAACCTAGACACCATCCAGCCAACTACCCGTCACAAGCAGCCTATCAAGACGGGATCCCTGACGATCAATCCCCGTCTGCCTGTTCACCCAAGTATAGATGCTGCCTCTGAAACCAACATCAGATAACCCGCCAGCCAACTGGAAGTCGAGAAAATCCGCAATAGCCCTCGTATCCGGAGGTCGGCCTCCAAATTTCTCATCCGGAGAAGCAATGATATTGAAGTCCCCGCCCACCGCCCAGGGCAAGGCCATATCCCTGGCTTGGACGTCCAGAAGATGCCTCCACAAAGTCCTCCTCCCCTGTCGTGTCCCTGCACCATGGACTATCGACAACCGTACCGGAACCGAGAAACAGCTCAAAGAAAGCTGCACCGTGATAGCCTGATCACAGGAGTCAATACAATTGATCCCAAGACCCGACTTACATAAAATCCAAATATTGCCCTTATCATTGCAAAAGCTAACATCAAAACCCAACCTCAGTTGATAAGAGAGAAGCTTAGGGGATATCACCTTGGGCTCAATAATGGCAAGAACCTGAATAGAGTTGATCCGACACAAGGACCTGAGACGGGATAAAGTAGCTCTGTTCGCCGTCCCCCGAACATTCCAGATAAGGAATTTAACCATGGACCCTCTGAGGATCCCGCCTAACTCGGCAAGCATGTGATCGAAGAAGTCGATCCGACTGAGGAGCCATCGACTTCCTTCGCCTACCAGCCACCTTCTTATAAGGAACCATCTGCCAGTCTTCTTCTCGACCCTCGGAGATAGAGGATCTAGCCTCGGGCAGAGACACCATATCGTCACCCAGAGCTGAATCATAACCCCGGACGGATAGAGGTCCGTGATCGGCCTCCTCCCACACCACCAAGCTACGATCTTCAGTATCAGAATTAGCCGCTATAACTCCCTGTCCCAGCTGGGTATGGATAATAATGGGAAGGGTCGATAAATCAATAGGCCCAATGCCCCTCTCTGGGCCCAACTGCCCATTCGAGCTAGAGCCTCGACCGCTGCGTCCCTCCATCATGGGCCGCCCATCATCCGACCATAGAGCCAGCTGGCCCGAAGAAGACTCCCCCACGTGCCAGGAAGGCGGAACGGAATTCGTGCGAGTAACAATACTCCCGCGCAATCCGTGCTGCGTGGTCTCCGTGCTATCATCACGCCCCCCGACGCGCCTCCAAATCTGCCGTGTCCCCTTTCCTTTCTCGCGCCTTGATCGTCTCCTCCGACGACCCCTGCTAATCCTACGGCCACCCACCGGGGCATCCTCCTCACGCACAACGCCTAGAGCAATGCCGTCGGGGATGGGCGGTCTGTAAAACCCCTAAATTTCTACTATTTTTTTTATTATTTAAATTTAGTACCGATTTAAATTTTTGTATTGTACGTCGCGTAGTCGTATTATACGTCGCGCACGAATTTTATTTCTTTTTCGAATTTGCTCGACGAGTGCGAATATGTACGAGCGTACATATTGTAGAAAAATAATTTTTCTATTTTATTACACTTACAAAATGTTATATAGAATTATTATTCTTGCTATAAAAAGTCAATTGTTTTTAGCAGTTATTAATAATAAAATTCTTCGTACAAAAATATGTATTTCATAAATATTTTATTAAGTTTATTTTAAATAATAATGTATTTTCGAAATTAATTATTATAGTATTTTTGAAAAACATAATTTTGAAATATTTGTGACAATTTAAATTTTGATTTGATTCCATGGATACATTTAAATAGATTAAGTTAATATCTATAATTGGAATTTGATTTATTGATTTGATTGATTTTAAACTAAGGGAATTAAATTAGATTTAATTGGATTTGGATTTAGATTTGATTTCATTGATTTAAATTAATAGATTAATTTATCTAAATTGGGTTTTAACTATCCTAATTATTATCTTATTGGGAATTCCCACATCCTATAAATAGGCAGGTACTCCTCCAATTTATTTTTATCATCCACCAATTGTCTCCATAAATTATTCCACCACAAATAGGTGTGCCTCGTGTCGGTGTTCCATCCATCCTCGTGTCAGCCGTGACGGCCTCGGGTCCGACCCCGGGTGTCTTCCACTATCCTTATTTTTTTACATATACATCGTCATCTTTGTGTCCGACATACCGGACACGTACACCAAATCATTTCAACCTAATCTCCGTGTCCGACACTTGGACACGATTCCTAATCCTTTTTCCTAATCCTAACCATCTGCCCATGTTTTCCTACCACCGTCACCGCAGCGACCTTCACCCTCTGCCAACCGAACCCGTCTCCACCGCAGCCCAGCCACGTCCTGCCACCACGCCACCACTTCCGCAGCCCCGGCCATCTCACCACTGCCATCTCCAGCATCCCATCACCGCCACCAGACATCACCACACCGCCACCAGCATACCACCACCCATCGGCACCATCATAACCACCACTGCCACCACGGCCAATGGCCGGATCGACCAAAACCACCCAGCCAAAAACTCCAAAAAGAAAAGCATGAAGGAAACCCTAACCAAACGCTCACCTCTCCGTCGCCTCGGCATACCGGACCCCGCCGGCCGCGCGCCTTCACCGTGCCGACCACGTCGCCCCGAGCTTGCTCGCCGCCCTGACCTCCGCCGATCACTTCGTCTGCTCCTCCCACTCGGAGCTGGAGACCGCCTCCGTCGGAGTCGCGAGCGACCGCCGCCGACTTCCCAAACCTCCGCCGCGTCGTCCGTCGATCCGAACCCCTTACTCCGACCAAGCCAACCCTCTCCGACTCCCCTCCGCCGCATTGCTGCTGGAGCCCCGTCTTCTTCCCCGCTTCCTCCTCCGTGAAACCCTTTCTCTTTCGCCTGCCAAGACCGGCCGAACTCCCACTCCCCGCTTCCTCCTCCGCGAAACCCCAGCCCCGTCGCCGCTTGAGGCGAGCTCCCTCCGCCACTTCCAGCGCGCCACGCCACCAGAGCCGAGGCTGAGCTCCCTCTCGTCTTCCCGCTCCTTTCTCTCTCTCTCTGCCTCTCCTTCCCTCCACTTCCCCCAGCCGACGAGACCTCGTTCTTACCGCCGCTCTACATCTTCTCTTTCCCCCTCTCTAATCTTTCTTACTTTTCCTTTTCTTTTTCTCGGTTGAGGTGTTCTCCTCCTTCGAGGAGAACATATGAGTGTCTGTTTTTTTTTATTGATTTATTATTTAATTATTTAACTGTTGACAACAACAGCTGTAGGTAGAAGAATAGTTCTGCCATTATTTTCATTTTTTTAGTATTCTTGCTTTCAATTGTTTTTTTTTGGTTGTTTGTTCCCTTGTTTCGATTTCCCTTGTACAAAAAGGAGAATAGTACTGTATATTATTATTATTATTATTATTATTATTATTATTATTATTATTATTATTATTATTATTATTATTATTATTATTATTATCTTTTTAATTACAGAATATTAAGTATATATTAGTGGTATTATATTTGATTTAAGAATTTTTATTATTACTAATTATATTGTTATTATTATAGGTATAAGTACATATTTTCGACATTGGGTTGGAAACTGCACTTGCTATATATATTTGTGGCATTAAAAGTATAAAACGTTATTTTTATAAACTTAGAGTATTCTTGCCAAAGATGATTTTCTTGATTTTAAATATTTTTTCTATGAATATTTTGACTCATGAAAAACTAGTTTTTTTTGTATTATAAATACCTTTCAAAAACTCGTATATATAAAAATATTTTATTATCCATTATTCTTTGATTTTTCCTGTCCGTATCCAAGTCCTATTCCTTCGTCCATTTCGAGACTACCATATGTCCACCCTAACTAATTTGACCCTTCTGGACCCAATGGAACAGTCCGTGCCACCATCTGAGGTCACCTTGCATAGTTGTTACATCGAAGTTGTAGATCGTGCCACCTTGATCATCACAGCACACCAGGCGCTCTACCAGGCAAGACACCTTGCCATTTGCTGTTTACTTATTTTAGCTCATATTTCATGCATTATTTATTTTCTTTATGCAAAATAAACTGTGATACATGGCATAACTGTTAGAACTTTCTGTTCATTTATTTTTTCTGCTATGTATTATTTTTCTCACATTAAACCTAGATTTAAGGGACCACCTTGTGTGTTGCATTCATTGGCCTTGACACGTTGTACCACGAAGTTGTGTGTCGCATGTAGAATATGGAAGTGCGTGATTGGTTGGCCACCAGTACGTACAAACCGTGTGATAGGAATAACCGCTAATAGAGGTTGCATGCTAGTTTGGCTTAGCGGTTATAGTGGTTTGTGTTGTGGATACAACACAGTAGGCATTGGGCGGGGAGGGCAATTCCTTAGCGTATGGGCTTCGATACACTTTCCTTGTGACCCGGACTCTCCGCTGAAGATACGGGGTTGATGACCCATGATTACTGACGGCCGATTCTGCGAAACGTCATGCTCTTCCTGATGGGGACTCTAGTGCCTAAAGGGGGACTACGCCGATCCTATTCAGCCAGGACCCATGCGTAGGAAGGATTGTTCTTAACAACATTTTACTTAGAATGGTAGGCTACCCTATCCGTTAGGTACGAGTACTTTTGGTTTGGGTACCTGTATCTGACCGTGGCTTGGAACAATAACTTGTCGCGGATTAGTTCGTCACATCTTGTCCTTGTTTGGTTGTAGGTATGACTTACTACTTCGATAAGAAGGTATTGAACCTTGTTGGGGTCCGGATACCATATTGGATTCATAGCATGGGAAGATACGTTACCGTGAATTAGTTTGCCATCTTCTGTCCTTGTTTGGTTGGGGAGATGGTACGCTCGTTCAGTAGGTGCATATTGGAACATATTATAATTCAATTTACTTATTTATTTGAGCAATATTTATTCAGTTTATATGGCATAATATTATGTGTCTTGTTACGTCCTTCTGAGGACCTGGTTGTCTTGCCAGGTGTGCTATTGTCTTTCGCAGGTGCTTTAGCTCTAGCCGTGTTCATTGCTATTTCTCGAGGATGATTGTACTTGGATCGTCTTCGCTTCGCTCGCCAAATTCATATCTTTTCTTATATATTTTTTCTTTACTTATTGGTAGTGGATTTGTCTCCGCCCAACATATTGTATCAAGACAATTCATTATCTTTATATGATGTCTTTTATTCATTTATTTTGCGTGGATGAGATTAGTTATGGTTCTACTGCATTTTACAGCTTATGTATTTATACGAGGCTTCCATATATTGGAGTATACTTCGTATGAATACAGCTGGCATGTCTACGTTCCTAGTCCTACGTATTTTAGGACTGGGGCGTTACATGTTTTTGTGGTGGCCCATGCAGGTCAAGATAAATTGTTTGGTTACTTTACCGTACCAAGCAAGCCTGCGTATAGGATTAGAAATCTAGGATCTCATCCACATACTTGACCTCTTTCCTTGATTTTATCTACCGTTTGACTCATCAATTGCATCTTGCTTTCTTCCTTCCATCCCTATCCTTATCTTCTCTCGTGCTTGCTAGAGATTGACCCTACTAGTTAATTGTCCCAAAACACCATTAGTTTAAATCTTTAAGTTGGGTAGAATACCTTATGAACTAGCAACCCCTTTGACTTAGTGACCTATATTAGCAAGCTTATTTAGATCCTAGAATTTAGAGGACCTAACCCGTCTAGCCAACCAAGGACCTGGACAAGAAGACTATAGGACGACTGTATGACTTAGAATCATTCTAACTTCTTTAAATCTTAATCTCTCGTACCTATATATTTACCGTTTGACTAATGATGCTAATGTAGCCTAGTTTTTGCAAGCTTATTCTTTATCGAGTTTGTTCATGACATAAGCTATTGAGTACTCACTAGCCTATTGTCTAATCAGAACCGGTGCATGATGGTCTGATCAACCAAGTGTACTGTGGTTCGCTTTTGTCTATTATTCTACGAGGATGGGACATAGTTAAACTTGTCCTCTAGAGTCCCATCCGTGATTGCCTTGGCAACTCCTTTTGAAATTCTTTTCCGGTTGTCTTTGAATCACGTATTCGTATTCGATAAACGCCTCCTTCGAACTCTATATTGCTTTCGCCTTCACCTCTTTTATGAGGACGAAGGCGATATACTAGAACTTCCTCTAGCCCTCCTATCGGCTATGACCATTCTCACTCAATGTTGGTATATCTTCATCCTAAACTACTCGACCCTATCAAGACCATCTAATCGCTTAATTTAATCGAATCTATTTCGTTCTCTTAATCGTGACCCTCATTCATTCCGACCGTATCGTATTATTTTCCTATGATCTAAATCGCAATTTTTTACGGCAAGATTTTTGTTATTGATTGTTCCCCATCGTTACCCCTTGTGTCTTCTCACCCCCTACGAATTCTTAATTTCGAGGACGAAATTCTTTTAAGTTGGGAAGGATGTAAAATCCCTTAATTTCTACTATTTTTTTATTATTTAAATTTAGTACCGATTTAAATTTTTGTATTGTACGTCGCGTAGTCGTATTATACGTCGCGCACGAATTTTATTTCTTTTTCGAATTTGCTCGACGAGTGCGAATATGTGCGAGCGTACATATTGTAGAAAAACAATTTTTCTATTTTATTACACTTTCAAAATATTATATAGAATTATTATTCTTGCTATAAAAAGTCTATTGTTTTTAGCAGTTATTAATAATAAAATTCTTCGTGCAAAAAAATGTATTTCATAAATATTTTATTAAGTTTATTTTAAATAATCATGTATTTTCGAAATTAATTATTATAGTATTTTTGGAAAACATAATTTTGAAATATTTGTGACAATTTAAATTTTGATTTGATTCCATGGATACATTTAAATAGATTAAGTTAATATCTATAATTGGAATTTGATTTATTGATTTGATTGATTTTAAACTAAGGGAATTAAATTAGATTTAATTGGATTTGGATTTGGATTTAGATTTGATTTTATTGATTTAAATTAATAGATTAATTTATCTAAATTGGGTTTTAACTATCCTAATCATTATCTTATTGGGAATTCTCACATCCTATAAATAGGCAGGTACTCCTCCAATTTATTTTTATCATCCACCAATTGTCTCCACAAATTATTCCACCACAAATAGGTGTGCCTCGTGTCGGTGTTCCATCCATCCTCGTGTCAGCCGTGACGGCCTCGAGTCCGACCCCGAGTGTCTTCCACTATCCTTATTTTTTTACATATACATCGTCATCTTTGTGTCCGACATACCGGACACGTACACCAAATCATTTCAACCTAATCTCCGTGTCCGACACTTGGACACGATTCCTAATCCTTTTTCCTAATCCTAACCATCTGCCCACGTTTTTCCACCACCGTCACCGCAGCCACCTTCACCCTCTGCCAACCGAACCCGTCTCCACCGCAGCCCAGCCACGTCCTGCCACCACAACCACTTCCGCAGCCCGGCCATCTCACCACTGCCATCTCCAGCATCCCATCACCGCCACCCGACATCACCACACCGCCACCAGCATACCACCACCCATCGGCACCATCGTAACCACCACTGCCACCACGGCCAATGGCCGGATCGACCAAAACCACCCAGCCAAAAACCCCAAAAAGAAAAGCATGAAGGAAACCATAACCAAACGCTCACCTCTCCGTCGCCTCGGCATACCGGACCCCGCCGGCCGCGCGCCTTCACCGTGCCGACCACGTCGCCCCGAGCTAGCTCGCCGCCCTGACCTCCGCCGATCACTTCGTCTGCTCCTCCCACTCGAAGCTGGAGACCGCCTCCGTCGGAGTCGCGAGCGACCGCCGCCGACTTTCCAAACCTCCGCCGCGTCGTCCGTCGACCCGAACCCCTTACTCCGACCAAGCCAACCCTCTCTGACTCCCCTCCGCCGCGTTCCCGCTGGAGCCCCGTCTTCTTCCCCGCTTCCTCCTCCGTGAAACCCTTTCTCTTTCGCCTGCCAAGATCGGCCGAACCCCCACTCCCCGCTTCCTCCTTCGCGAAACTCCAGCCCCGTCGCCGCTTGAGGCGAGCTCCCTCCGCCTCTTCCAGCGTGCCACGCCACCAGAGCCGAGGCCGAGCTCCCTCTCGTCTTCCCGCTCCTTTCTCTCTCTCTCTGCCTCTCCTTCCCTCCACTTCCCCCAGCCGACGAGACCTCGTTCTCACCGCCGCTCTCCATCTTCTCTTTCCCCCTCTCTAATCTTTCTTACTTTTCCTTTTCTTTTTCTCGGTTGAGGTGTTCTCCTCCTTCGAGGAGAACATATGAGTGTCTATTTTTTTTATTGATTTATTATTTAACTATTTAACTGTTGAGAACAACAGCTGTAGGTAGGAGAATAGTTCTGCCATTATTTTTATTTTTTTTAGTGTTCTTGCTTTCAATTGTTTTTTTTTGGTTGTTTGTTCCCTTGTTTCGATTTCCCCTGTACAAAAAGGAGAACAGTACTGTATATTATTATTATTATTATTATTATTATTATTATTATTATTATTATTATTATTATCTTTTTAATTACAGAATATTAAGTATATATTAGTTGTATTATATTTGATTTAAGAATTTTTATTATTACTAATTATATTGTTATTATTATAGGTATAAGTACATATTTTCGACATTGGGTTGGAAACTGCACTTGCTATATATATTTGTGGCATTAAAAGTATAGCTTTAAAACGTTATTTTTATAAACTTAGAGTATTCTTGCCAAAGATGATTTTCTTGATTTTAAATATTTTTTATATGAATATTTTGACTCATGAAAAACTAGTTTTTTTTGTATTATAAATACCTTTCAAAAACTCGTATATATAAAAATATTTTATTATCCATTATTCTTTGATTTTTCTGTCCGTATCCAAGTCCTATTCCTTCGTCCATTTCGAGACTACCATATGTCCACCCAAACTAATTTGACCCTTCTGGACCCAATGGAACGGTCCGTGCCACCATCTGAGGTCACCTTGCATAGTTGTTACATCGAAGTTGCAGATCGTGCCACCTTGATCATCACAGCACACCAGGCGCTCTACCAGGCAAGACACCTTGCCATTTGCTGTTTACTTATTTTAGCTCATATTTATGCATTATTTATTTTCTTTATGCAAAATAAACTGTGATACATGGCATAACTTTAGAACTTACTGTTCATTTATTTTTCCTGCTATGTATTATTTTTCTCACATTAAACCTAGATTTAAGGGACCACCTTGTGTGTTGCATTCATTGGCCTTGACACGTTGTACCATGAAGTTGTGTGTCGCATGTAGAATACGGAAGTGCGTGATTGGCCGGCCACCAGTACGTACAAACCGTGCGATAGGAATAACCGCTAATAGAGGTTGCATGCTAGTTTGACTTAGCAGTTATAGTAGTTTGTGTTGTGGATACAACACAGTAGGCATTGGGCGAGGAGGGCAATTCCTTAGCGTATGGGCTTCGATACACTTCCCTTGTGACCCGGACTCTCCGCTGAAGATGCGGGGTTGATGACCCATGATTACTGACGGCCGATTCTGCGAAACGTCATGCTCTTCCTGATGGGGACTCTAGTGCCCAAAGGGGGACTACGCCGATCCTATTCAGCCAGGGCCCATGCGTAGGAAGGATTGTTCTTAACAACATTTCACTTAGAATGGTAGGCTACCCTATCCGTTAGGTACGAGTACTTTTGGTTTAGGTACTTGTATCTGACCGTGGCTTGGAACAATAACTTGTCGCGGATTAGTTCGTCACATCTTGTCCTTGTTTGGTTGTAGGTATGACTTACTACTTCGATGAGAAGGTATTGAACCTTGTTGGGGTCCGGATACCATATTGGATTCATAGCATGGGAAGATACGTTACCGTGAATTAGTTTACCATCTCCTGTTCTTGTTTGGTTGGGGGGATGGTACGCTCGTTCAGTAGGTGCGTATTGGAACATGTTATAATTCAATTTACTTATTTATTTGAGCAATATTTATTCAGTTTATATGGCATGATATTATGTGTCTTGTTACGTCCCTCTGAGGACCTGGTTGTCTTGCCAGGTGTGTGCTATTGTCTTTCGCAGGTGCTTTAGCTCTAGCCGTGTTCATTGCTATTTCTCGAAGATGATTGCACTTGGATCGTCTTCGCTTCGCTCGCCAAATTTATATCTTTTCTTATGTATTTTTCCTTTACTTGTTGGTAGTGGATTTGTCTCCGCCCAACATATTGTATCAAGACAATTCATTATCTTTATATGATGTCTTTTATTTGTTTATTTTGCGTGGATGAGATTAGTTATGGTTCTACTGCATTTTACAGCTTATGTATTTATACGAGGCTTCCATATATTGGAGTATACTTCGTATGAATACAGCTGGCATGTCTACGTTCCTAGTCCTACGTATTTTGGGACTGGGGCGTTACATATTTTTGTGGTGGCCCATACAGGTCAAGATAAATTGTTTGGTTACTTTACCGTACCAAGCAAGCCTGCGTATAGGATTAGAAATCTAGGATCTCATCCACATACTTGACCTCTTTCCTTGATTTTATCTACCGTTTGACTCATCAATTGCATCTTGCTTTCTTCCTTCCATCCCTATCCTTATCTTCGCTCGTGCTTGCTAGAGATTGACCCTACTAGTTAATTGTCCCAAAACACCATTAGTTTAAATCTTTAAGTTGGGTAGAATACCTTATGAACTAGCAACCCCTTTGACTTGGTGACCTATATTAGCAAGCTTATTTAGATCCTAGAATCTAGAGGACCTAACCCGTCTAGCCAACCAAGGACTTGGACAAGAAGACTATAGGACGACTGTATGACTTAGAATCATTCTAACTTCTTTAAATCTTAATCTCTCGTACCTATATATTTACCGTTTGACTAATGATGCTAATGTAGCCTAGTTTTTGCAAGCTTATTCTTTATCGAGTTTGTTCATGACATAAGCTATTGAGTACTCACTAGCCTATTGTCTAATCAGAACCGGTGCATGATGGTCTGATCAACAAAGTGTATTGTGGTTCGCTTTTGTCTGTTATTCTACGAGGATGGGACATAGTTAAACTTCTAGAGTCCCATCCGCGACTGCCTTGGCAACTCCTTTTGAAATTCTTTTCCGGTCGTCTTTGAATCACGTATTCGTATTCGATAAACGCCTTCTTCGAACTCTATATTGCTTTTGCCTTCACCTATTTTATGAGGACGAAGGCGATATACTAGAACTTCCTCTAGCCCTCCTATCGGCTATGACCATTCTCACTCAATGTTGGTATATCTTCATCCTAAACTACTCGACCCTATCAAGACCATCTAATCGCTTAATTTAATCGAATCTATTTCGTTCTCTTAATCGTGACCCTCATTCATTCCGATCGTATCGTATTATTTTTCTATGATCTAAATCGCAATTTCATACGGCAAGATTTTTGTTAATGATTGTTCCCCATCGTTACCCCTTGTGTCTTCTCACCCCCCTACGAATTCTTAATTTTGAGGACGAAATTCTTTTAAGTTGGGAAGGATGTAAAATCCCTTAATTTCTACTATTTTTTTATTATTTAAATTTAGTACCGATTTAAATTTTTGTATTGTACGTCGCGTAGTCGTATTATACGTCGCGCACGAATTTTATTTCTTTTTCGAATTTGCTTGACGAGTGCGAATATGTGCGAGCGTACATATTGTAGAAAAACAATTTTCTATTTTATTACACTTTCAAAATATTATATAGAATTATTATTCTTGCTATAAAAAGTCTATTGTTTTTAGCAGTTATTAATAATAAAATTCTTCGTGCAAAAATATGTATTTCATAAATATCTTATTAAGTTTATTTTAAATAATAATGTATTTTCGAAATTAATTATTATAGTATTTTTGGAAAACATAATTTTGAAATATTTGTGACAATTTAAATTTTGATTTGATTCCATGGATACATTTAAATAGATTAAGTTAATATCTATAATTGGAATTTGATTTATTGATTTGATTGATTTTAAACTAAGGGAATTAAATTAGATTTAATTGGATTTGGATTTAGATTTGATTTCATTGATTTAAATTAATAGATTAATTTATCTAAATTGGGTTTTAACTATCCTAATCATTATCTTATTGGGAATTCCCACATCCTATAAATAGGCAGGTACACCTCCAATTTATTTTTATCATCCACCAATTGTCTCCACAAATTATTCCACCACAAATAGGTGTGCCTCGTGTCGGTGTTCCATCCATCCTCGTGTCAGCCGTGACGGCCTCGGGTCCGACCCCGGGTGTCTTCCACTATTCTTATTTTTTTACATATACATCGTCATCTTTGTGTCCGACATACCGGACACGTACACCAAATCATTTCAACCTAATCTCCGTGTCCGACACTTGGACACGATTCCTAATCCTTTTTCCTAATCCTAACCATCTGCCACGTTTTCCCACCACCGTCACCGCAGCCACCTTCACCCTTTGCCAACCGAACCCGTCTCCACCGCAGCCCAGCCACGTCCTGCCACCACACCACCACAACCACTTCCGCAGCCCCGGCCATCTCACCACTGCCATCTCCAGCATCCCATCACCGCCACCTGACATCACCACACTGCCACCAGCATACCACCACCCATCGGCACCATCGTAACTACCACTGCCACCACGGCCAATGGCCGGATCGACCAAAACCACCCAGCCAAAAACCCCAAAAAGAAAAGCATGAAGGAAACCCTAACCAAACGCTCACCTATCCGTCGCCTCGGCATACCGGACCCCGCCGGCCGTGCACCTTCACCGTGCCGACCACGTCGCCCCGAGCTAGCTCGCCGCCCTGACCTCCGTCGATCACTTCGTCTGCTCCTCCCACTCGGAGCTGGAGACCGCCTCCGTCGGAGTCGCGAGCGACCGCCGTCGACTTCCCAAACCTCCGCCGCGCCGTCCGTCGACCCGAACCCCTTACTCCGACCAAGCCAACCCTCACCAACTCCCCTCCGCCGCGTTCCCGCTAGAGCCCCGTCTTCTTCCCCGCTTCCTCCTCCGTGAAACCCTTTCTCTTCCGCCTGCCAAGACCGGCCGAACTCCCACTCCCCGCTTCCTCCACCGCGAAACCCCAGCCCCGCCGCCGCTTGAGGCGAGCTCCCTCCGCCTCTTCCAGCGCGCCACGCCACCAGAGCCGAGGCCGAGCTCCCTCTCGTCTTCCCGCTCCTTTCTCTCTCTCTCTCTCTGCCTCTCCTTCCCTCCACTTCCCCCAGTCGACGAGACCTCGTTCTCACCGCCGCTCTCCATCTTCTCTTTCCCCCTCTCTAATCTTTCTTACTTTTCCTTTTCTTTTTCTCGGTTGAGGTGTTCTCCTCCTTCGAGGAGAACATATGAGTGTCTGTTTTTTTATTGATTTATTATTTAACTATTTAACTGTTGAGAACAACAGCTGTAGGTAGGAGAATAGTTCTGCCATTATTTTTATTTTTTTTAGTGTTCTTGCTTTCAATTGTTTTTTTTTGGTTGTTTGTTCCCTTGTTTCGATTTCCCCTGTACAAAAAGGAGAACAGTACTGTATATTATTATTATTATTATTATTATAGGTATAAGTATAGCTTTAAAACGTTATTTTTATAAACTTAGAGTATTCTTGCCAAAGATGATTTTCTTGATTTTAAATATTTTTTTCTATGAATATTTTGACTCATGAAAAACTAGTTTTTTTTTGTATTATAAATACCTTTCAAAAACTCGTATATATAAAAATATTTAATTATCCATTATTCTTTGATTTTTCCTGTCCGTATCCAAGTCCTATTCCTTCGTCCATTTCGAGACTACCATATGTCCACCATAACTAATTTGACCCTTTTGGACCCAATGGAACTGTCCGTGCCACCATCTGAGGTCACCTTGCATAGTTGTTACATCGAAGTTGCAGATCGTGTCGCCTTGATCATCACAGCACACCAGGCGCTCTACCAGGCAAGACACCTTGCCATTTGCTGTTTACTTATTTTAGCTCATATTTTATGCATTATTTATTTTCTTTATGCAAAATAAACTGTGATACATGGCATAACTGTTAGAACTTACTGTTCATTTATTTTTCCTGCTATGTATTATTTTTCTCACATTAAACCTAGATTTAAGGGACCACCTTGTGTGTTGCATTCATTGGCCTTGACACGTTGTACCATGAAGTTGTGTGTCGCATGTAGAACACGGAAGTGCGTGATTGGCTGGCCACCAGTACGTACAAACCGTGCGATAGGAATAACCGCTAATAGAGGTTGCATGCTAGTTTGACTTAGCGGTTATAGTGGTTTGTGTTGTGGATACAACACAGTAGGCATTGGGCGGGGAGGGCAATTCCTTAGCGTATGGGCTTCGATACACTTCCCTTGTGACCCGGACTCTCCGCTGGAGATACGGGATTGATGATCCATGATTACTGACGGCCGATTCTGCGGAACGTCATGCTCTTCCTGATGGGGCCTCTAGTGCCCAAAGGGGGACTACGCCGATCCTATTCAGCCAGGGCCCATGCGTAGGAAGGATTGTTCTTAACAACATTTCACTTAGAATGGTAGGCTACCCTATCCGTTAGGTACGAGTACTTTTGGTTTGGGTACTTGTATCTGACCGTGGCTTGGAATAATAACTTGTCGCGGATTAGTTCGTCACATCTTGTCCTTGTTTGGTTGTAGGTGTGACTTACTACTTCGATGAGAAGGTATTGAACCTTGTTGGGGTCCGGATACCATATTGGATTCATAGCATGGGAAGATACGTTACCGTGAATTAGTTTACCATCTCCTGTCCTTGTTTGGTTGGGGGGATGGTACGCTCGTTCAGTAGGTGCGTATTGGAACATGTTATAATTTAATTTACTTATTTATTTGAGCAATATTTATTCAGTTTATATGGCATGATATTATGTGTCTTGTTACGTCCCTCTGAGGACCTGGTTGTCTTGCCAGGTGTGTGCTATTGTCTTTCGCAGGTGCTTTAGCTCTAGCCGTGTTCATTGCTATTTCTCGAGGATGATTGCACTTGGATCGTCTTCGCTTCGCTCGCCAAATTCATATCTTTTCTTATGTATTTTTCCTTTACTTGTTGATAGTGGATTTGTCTCCGCCCAACATATTGTATCAAGACAATTCATTATCTTTATATGATGTCTTTTATTCATTTATTTTGTGTGGATGAGATTAGTTATGGTTCTACTGCATTTTACAGCTTATGTATTTATACGAGGCTTCCATATATTGGAGTATACTTCATATGAATACAGCTGGCATGTCTACGTTCCTAGTCCTACGTATTTTGGGACTGGGGCGTTACACGGTCTCTGAGCTACTCCCACGGAAGAAGGCTCCACCTGGGGTCGCCCACAAGCACTCTCAACGTGATCATGATGGCCACAAGAGACACAGTAGAGAGGCCTCCGCTCATAGACAACTGGCTGCGACCGAACACCATCAGGCAGTTGGAAGAACACCTCCTGTTGGAGTGGTTTGCTAACGTCCACTTCAACCAAAACCCTGGCCACCCCCGGCCTAGAAAAGGACGCCGTAGCTCGATCAGTACTGAGCGGAGTGCCGAGACCAGATGCGATGGAAAGAACCGCATTGGTATCAAACATACAATGAGGGAGCCCGGGAAAGGCCACCCAGATGGGAACCCGAGGGTCCTCTCTCAACGGCAAAAAGTCCACCGACGATCGAAAAATCACCATCTGAACCCAGCCAACGAACCAACAGTCCTTAGACCGCAGCCGGAGAAAGTCACTCTCGACGTGAGGCCGTATGAGGATGTGTCGGTCATCGATCGCCTTCACATCAATCAACCCCCTGAAACCTCGCGAATCAAAGGCCTTTCTGATGGCCTCAACCGGGAGTCTCCGTCGAGCAAACTTGCCAATAAGGTCAAGCCTACACGGCGCCGTGAGGGCCTCCATATCCGACTGAGTAAACACAACCACCTTCCGACCATCGGAAATAATGGCTGGTCGAAAATCAACCCTCGGCAAACCACCCGTCGACGTCGTCGCAGATCCGCTCATAACCGCAGCGAAAGTCCGCGCCGTGCCGCCCACCTTTGACGTGGCCGCCGCCGTTGTTGTAGGTTCCATCCTCATGGCTACCTTGTCACGAGCCGTCGAAACAATCCCATGGGAGGTGGAGCCACCCACGGTGGCACATACCTCAATGCCCGAGGGATCGGAACCCCCCACCGACAGCCGTTCCTGGTCTCTCCCATGGGCGACGAAGCCCATCGCAGAACCGACCGGGGGGGCGGAGCCCCCCAACGAGGCCACTGCACCTCCATACTCCCGCGCCGCTGCCGGGATGCCCCCAGGGACTGCGCCAACCGCCGCGTGTCGTCCAAGATGGCCGGAATCTGCTGCCGCTTCCGTTGGGGTGAGGCCCCCCTCCGAAACAACCGCTCCCCGCACCTGCGGTTCACCCCCAGGGCCGACGCCCGCCAGGGTACGGCTAGGGTGGCCGGGATCCTCCGCCGGAGATCCATCTGGGGGGGCTGAACCCCCCGTCGAAGCCATGGCAGAAAGGAAACAAAATCGCCTGGAGAGGATGGTCCGCGAATCCTGGATATATAATATATTTATATATATATATATATATAGAGAGAGAGCGTTAGAGAGGGAAAAGCTTGCATTATGTAAAGGTTATGTGGTTCGTGTGTGTATGGGTGTATGTGGACATGTTCATATGGTTAGATAGTAGGCATGTGTGTATATGAATATACATGAAAGTGTATATGAGGATTTGGGTTTCAAGACAATAGCTATCCGGTTACACTACTCATGGCATATTGGTTAACAATCTACAATACACAACATATTTACTTATAGCATGCATGGCTAATATATATATATATATATATATATATATATATATATATATATATATATATATATATATATATATTTATATATATATATATATATATATATATATATATATATATATATATATATTTATATATATATATATATATATATATAAAGAGGTAGAGATTTAGTTATGTATCTATATACATTATAACATGTATGCATAAACTCTATATATATCTATATAGATATATGAACATAACATAGAGAGGAAGGGTTAGGTTTACATGGCAGTGTATACTAAGTTAGGGTGTGTGTGTCCTTGTACCGGGTTATAGCTTTAGTATTGAAAGGTTAAACCCAGTTTTAGTTCAGCAGTTACATACAAAATCTGAAAATAAGCTAACATTTAAACCAGTGTAATATTAACATAATGCAGTTTCAGATTTTAGGGTTTGAAACATCACAACCAACTCAATGCTCCCAACACATCCTAACATGATGGAGATGAAATCCTAACATAATATCCATACATTTAGCTATGCATACAGTTCAATATTACATATTAAATATGAAATTGAGCTAAACATTTGAAATCAATGTGAAAATGTTAACATGTATTCAGTTTTAGGATTTTGGAGAAATTCGAACATCAAACCAACTCAATGTTTATCACAACCTAACATGTAAGAATATGAAACCTAACATTATATCCCTACATACAACAATATATATAGCTCAAAATATTACATTTAGAAAAAACAGCAAATTGAACAAATCATTTAGAATCCAGTATTAAGGGTTAATATGCACACAGTCTCAGATTTGACAAGTTCAAACACAAAACTCAACCAATTTCTTTAAGAATTGAAACCTTGTGTATAAAATACATGTACAGTGATGTAAACAAAACTAATAACATGAAATTTATATTTAAACTATGAATTTAAACTGGAAAAGCAGAGAACCAGTCTCTGATGCTGTACAGTATCAGAATATTGGGGTTTTGAGAATTTAAACATCAACAACATATTAATATGCATTTAGATGGGTTGGTAATCACAGTGTAGCATGCATACGTGTCCGACAAAATGTCTGTGTCCACTATATATATTCTCATGTCCCAATATAAAAATCAAATTCTATATCAAGACCAACATTTAGATTCCTACCAAGATTGCAAAGCAGGTGATTGATGTAATCAAGGCAGTTTTATTATTATTATTATTTAATACAAGAATAATAGCAAGAAGGAAATAACGATAAAATCTGTTCTGCTTATCGTTTAAAAGAAAGAACCATTTTGAAACCATAGCTATAATATCAAATCCAAGATAAGGTCTAGCAAAATCATCGATTCATTATTTTAAGAAGAGATTCATAATAAGAAGTTACACAAAGGTTTATAATACAGCTAAAGCTACTCCTACTCCTAAGTTAAATAATGAGAAACAAAACAAACAAAACAATTTTTTTTTTGAAAGACTGAACAAAAGTAGAGAAAACTTGTTCAAGAGTATTTAAGGTACAATCTGATAATCATATGCGTCTATCCAAAATCATAGTGCTCCAAATTCTCGTCATACTAGTAAGAAAGGCCACGATAATCACAGAGTCCTTGACTAAGGTACATACCTCTAGTTTCATGGTATTTAAAATTTTCGCATTGCCGCATGCGACGGCAAAAACCTTAAATTTCCACACCCGAAAAATAGGTCCAAAATCTGAGTATATGTCCTCACTATGCCAGCTAACATGACTATCGAAGATTCTAGATCCCATAACTGAGGTGACCTAGCCCATATAATTTTTTTTATCAAAAGAAAAAAGCAAACATAACACAGGAACAACAGAACAAATTGATTAGTCAACAAGGAACTGATGGAGTCGAATTTCAAGATAGTTATAAGAGACAATTATGGGAATGGAATAGAGAAGAACGAAACTTGCAGCAAGATCTCTAATGGTCTGTACATACATTGGTTAATAAAAATGTGGATGAATATTATGACGAGTTTGAGTTGTTTTGGACAAAAGGACACATATAGGTCAAGATACTTGGATACAAACATAGGTATCCAAATGAAACTCATTCTAACCATCCTAACTAAGATCAATCCACTCTCTAACCATTCTAAAACTGAATTTAAATATCTATTTAAACTATTATCATACATACATACACGTGGGGTATCCTAATTTGGGATCTATCAAGTTGGACACAAGACACATATCTAAAATCCTCAAGAGAGCTCCAAATGGCCTCAAATTTGAATCTAAATGGAACACATACATGTGAATGGATCCTACAGATTCAAAACTAATTTATATGCAAAGGAAATCAATTTAGAGGATGGGTTTTACCTATTGGGAGTGGAATCTCAATGAAATCCTTTAGGACACGGCACCGATACGAAGATCCCTCAAAGTGGACACTCCTCCTTACACTCCTCTTCCAATCCTTGGTAGCACCCTTCCCTTGGAGAATGGGAATGATTGAGGGAAGGTTTGGTGAAGGAATGATTTGATTTGGAGATCAAATCAATGGGAAGGCTCTCTAAAATTGGGAAAGAACAAAAGGAAAATAAAAGAGGCAAGATTGTAATGAATAAAATGAATCATTCTCCCCTAAAAGTGGCTACCATAAAGAGTCCATTAGGGCTAATAGGAAATGTCCTAATTGTCCCTCTCTAGTCTCATATGGTTAAGTCTAGACTAGGTTCAAGTTTAGGGTCAAAATGATCTAGTTGACCTAGTTTGACTAGTATTGAGGACTAGAGTTGACCAAGGTTGACTTTAGCCTAGATTGACCCCAAACATCATGTAGATGCATTGTAGCAGTCTATTTCCTTATTTTAGACATGTTGTGACTTTTACTGTTCTATAGGAGACAGATACCACTCCTCAGACAGTAGATATTCTTCAGATACTCAGGATACAGGAGAGTACATTCTCTAATTATTTTATATCCTGTTAGAATTATTCTCCTGCTTTAAATTACTTTACTTGATACTGTCGCGTTGGTCACACGGATTAGTACTATATGAATCCTTTATTGAGATGTTATCCCCTCAGGGAGCATCGGATACTACATGTTCTGTGTGTTTCACTTACATTGTGTATCACTATGCCTCATGGTTCATTGATCACTTATGACATGTACTCTCATGATCACAGAGTCTTTCTTGAATCACCCATTTATGGGCATTCCTAGAATCACCCATTTTTGGGCCTACCATATATCATCCCTTGTGGGCCATTGCATGGATCATAACATAACCTGGTTGGATCCTTGTGTATTGATTGGGGGTACGGGGGAGTAGAAGTAGACATGTGAATAATATCCAAGTAGTATATCATCTGATCACCTCCGTAGTGTCTCATCAGAATCTCCTATGCCATTCACATGTTTATATTATACTCTGACTCACTAGCCACTGTTAGTTCTCTACTTATAGTAGATATTTCTATTACAGTTCTCTCTCTATTTACATTCTGTACTTTCTTCAGTTTTTTGTATCTTACTTTACTGTATGATTATATTTTCTAACCTGCTATGAACTGTTGAGATGTATTGTGCTCGCTCCGTCCTGATTGGGCACCGTTGAATGTTTACAGAGGACGAGGATGAGGTTGGTGTTGACACTTTCTATAGGACAGCCCTAGACGACACTTGTGAGTTGGACTCTCAGGAGGACCCAGCTCTAGCTGATGACTCTACCCCTACTGCCTAGACTAGTTTAGTTAGGCTTATTTCTGTCATTGAGATCTGGATTGTATATATTCTTTCATACTCTGTAGTTGAGACTTTGTATTTCTGGATGTTGCTGAGTTGTTATCTTAGACACTTAGACTCTTCTGATCATCTGTATTTCATTGAGTTCTATATCATATCGTGTTTCTTCTTTCTTAGTTGTGATTGAGTTTACATTCTCTTATGTCACCCCCATTCGGGGAGTATAAACGGTTTAGCCTTATACTGTTAGATGCATGAGACCTAGGACAGCGTTCTACCGCCGACACTACGGCGTAGGCTGGACGTACACACTTCTCGTGCCCTTACTCTAGGGTACGGGTAGTGACAGATTCTAACCATGGATCTTCTCTCTGCCATCTCTTGAAGATATCGGGAGTCCCAAAGAGAAGTAGTGTCGCAGCTGAGCGACGACTTGGTGCTGCTGCAGCCGGCGCCGTCGTGGGAGAGCCTCATCCTCTGATCCCTTACTCTCACCTGAACCCTCACCAGCGCCTGCATGGACCTCAGCGTCACGTTCGCCTGCCTCCTTACGTTGTCCCCTCGCACCAATGCCTGCAGCTTCACCAACCCCTTCAGAGCTCTCAGCGCCCTCCTCGCCTTTTCGCAGACACAAAATTAATTCATCATCAAACACCAATCAAACTCCAAAGAGCAAATAGTTACGTACCAAGTAGCCTCTGAAGGACGTTTGGATGGCAATGGCGGCGCGATGCTCTCTAACAAATCCAGGATTAGGCCTGGTCAGCCTCACCACCTCCGCGGCCGCGTGCGCTGTGGCCACTGCCGCCTCTGCCGTGGCAGCGACAGGGCCGGTTCTGAGGTTTAGTAGGCCCAGGGCAAAAAAAAAAGTTGTGCCCTTTTTGCAAAAAATCAAAAATGTCAGCTTAGCACTTTAGTAATCAACGCTAAAATGTGAGCCTAACAACCAACCTGGATTTTACCAAGCCAATAAATTAAAGAAAGTTAACAAGAAATTTATATATTATAAATCAAAATCGAAAATGCATAATTAAGAAAGCATCACTTATTAGACTGACTATACTTGGCGCAAATGGAGAATTGCTAAAAAAATAGAATGATATTAAAATGCCAACCAAATGGAGGTCTCGTGTTCCAAATTCTCACCCCACCTATATCCACAATTTAGATGTTATTAAGTTAGAACCAGGTATAAATGACACATTATATTTGAAAGACCGAAAACTGGAAAGAAAAAAAAACTTCAAGTCACTACAAAATTCAAGAGAAAAAAAAACACAGGTTCAAGTGAATTTCAGAAAACCAGAAACCTCATGTTGTCCAGGCAAACGCTACATAATATGCAGATAGAAGTACTTTTATGATGTCAACGTAAAGTTACCTTGAATGCAAGCAGCTATTGTCCCATTACAGAACAATGATATCACTCATCATACTCGATCCATTATCCACTCGGGATGAGCATGAAGGTCACATTTACGCCTTAGTTTAATCATCATACCACCTAAAATGAATTCCTGTTGATATATGTCCCTGAATTCCAGAGTCACCTAGACTGTTATCTTTATTCTTGTACCAAGGAAACTCAAGTACGAGATCTCTTAGAATACTTGGTGCCTGGACTCTATAATGGTGGGAGACTTCTCCTACTCCAAAAGGACAAACTGTTGTCACATGCTAAATGCAAAGGGGAATTCAAAGGCTGATTCAGCTCACTCGTCTTCGACACCCCTTCCATATTACCGGGTCTTGTTTTTTGTCAGACCAATCTTCTACTTCTACCCTGTACATATCAAATAAACCTCCAAAAGTTTGACAAAATAGATGAATCTATCACTAAGAGTTAATATAGCAATAGACCTCAGTAAAGAAGCATAAGGATAAGAAAAGTAATCTTAGTTTTTATTCACTTTGTTATCCTGAACTTTTTATTGGTTCACATTTGTGCCTTGAACTTTGTTTTATCAGTTATGTATCATGAACTCCATGAAACTAACAACAAAAAGAAAGTAAAATAATTTTATACCCCCCATGACATGAGATAGTGGTGGTGATGGTGGGGGTGGGGCGGCTGCACCAACTATAAGGGGAGATGAAGATGATGATGATTGTGGACACGGTTTAGGGAGGATGAAGAAGAAGATTGCGGTTATATGAGAACCTTTGGGAAGGGTTTTTGGAGTTTGAGAAACTCTATTTCTAACTCAAAATCACTCGTCAAACAAGAGTTAACAAAACTCCAATCTGATTGAACTTTTGTGCAACTCCATTTTTAACGCCATTTCCTTGTCCTTTTTTTTTAAAAAAACTACAATACTAACTCCAAACACTCATCGTCCAACTAAACATAGCACCAGTTTTCTCAATTGAAGTGTCACTACATGAAGTTCCAGTTTAAGAACCCCAAACTCCAAGGTATACTTAACTCTAACTCTATTTGAAAATATTAATTCCCAAACTAGGGCAAATGTCCAAAAGTTGTCTGATAGAATATTCAAGGCTGCAACTATCTACGAATTTTCCAAGCAAATGAAAATTGGTTCTTTCACATCTATGTTTACACATAAAGCACTAACGACATTGCAAGAGAGTTCAATCAGTACATTTAAAATTCCTAAAATTATCTATTCAGTATATAGCTCAAGTAGAAGGAATTCGCAACAGGAGTAAACTTAATTATCCAAAAAGGCGACATTTTGATAGAAATTGCCAGCTAGTAGAGTTCCTCTGCGATTAAAAGCGATAAATTTCATGATCCCATGCTGCAGGATTTACTTTCCCATCCTGTTGGTTCCTCTCGTAAATCATGTTGGTTCCCCCCATCCAACCAAGGATTCACATTCCCACTATAGTGAATTCAGTTTTCCTTCTAATTTCCTTGGTCTCTCCAAACACCGGAAAGGAAAATAGATGGAAATTGCAATTTCCTTTTCCTTTCCTTTCCATGAACAATAAAAGTTCAAACTTTGTAGCTGTATACACTTTTAAACCAATAAAAATATGAAAATAAAGGTTACCAGTTGTTGTTGCATTCACAGTGTAACTATCTCGAAGTTCAAATGTTGTCGGTTTAAAAATATTATAATCAATAGAAACTCTTTAAACAAAATCATCCATGCCCAACTCTATTCAATAAAATATGGGCACATAGACTAGAACGAAAACCCTAGATTCATCATTCACGGTCTAAAAAGACTAGAACTTTCCTTCACATTCGCATCAAACTAAACAAACAAACAATGTGAGACCGAGATTACCCCTGCTGGAACCCGCGGCCATCATCTTCCCCTTCCTCCGTCTCTCCGCGGCCCCCGACGTGGCCTCGCCCAGTACCCTCACGTACTCCGCGGCCGCCTCGAGGAACGTCGGCCCCATGGTACACGCTGCCGAAGTGGTGGCTCTGCACCGATAGCTCAGTCGTCGAAGGGTTGCTGCGTAGTCGAGCCCATCGCCGGAGTAATTAAGGTTAGGGTTAAAAATTGGGGAAGAAGAGGTTTGAGGAGGAGAGATGCTGCTCGGTTAGAAAATGGATGAGAAATGAATTTTCTCTCTCCCACTGAGCTTTTATACAGTGAAGGAATTACAAGTTTGCCATCGCTCTAAAATATTAATGACGTTTTATTTTATAAACGTTATAAAAAGTCCAGAATTAGCCCAAACCGTCATAGAAAAAAGGTATTTCGAACTTTGATAACATTTAGGTATCAGGCGTCATCAATACGTCTTGTCGAGCGTTATTAATAGGCCTTTTTATTGTAGTGATCTCAGAGGAGTTAGCGAGGATGATTTGGTTGATGAGGAGGACGGCTTATCTCCGCCGTTCACTCGTTCTTCAGTCGACGGAGCTAGCCCTAATATTCCTTCAACATCTACTCCTACTGGTGCTGGTGCCCCGTCTTCAACGTCGGAGAATACACCTGTCGCTCCTACTGCGACGAACCTATATCCTGGCCTTTCGGTCGATCGTGGAGTGTACATACGTCGACCAGGATTTGCAGACCCACCTACCCTGCCAGAGCGGCCAGCCAATATCACTCGTACCGAGCTGTGGGCCGATGGAACAACGTAAGTATACTAGTGTTAGTAGACACATTTATTCATACTCTATTTATTATCTAATCGTACATTATTTTGTTTATTCCAGGTTCTTTCCGATCCAGGCTGGTAGAGATTTGGGGGAGTTGATGCGTCGACAATTCCATGGTCCCTATCTGAACTTTGGGGACATCCCAGTTGATAGACGATTCATTTGGCTCGAGATGCTTGAGGTATGTCTAAATAATATCGTCTTTGTTTACAACATTTCTTAAATATTTGCTCATTTGTTTTTATTTATCATTATTTGCAGAAGTCGTACTGGTGGCCGGCGCATAGAGATCAGGCGATCCGGAAGTGCTACAAGTCCGTCGCTAGCAAGAGGTTGAGGGATATGGTCAACGACCAGAAGGTGTTGGCTACACTAAATAGCGCTCTTCGCAAGGAGTGGTTGAAGAAGAAATTCTGGGAGGAGATAAAGAAGAAGATGGACACTCCGGCCTATAAGGCCAAGTGTGAGAAGGCAAAGGTTTCCCGTGCTAAGGGTGGTCACCACATGGGTGGATTCATCCCAATTACAGAGCATTATCGACGACTGGTGAGTATTCTTATTTGTTATTTCTTTAATTGTTTAAGTTTAATGTTTAATTATAAATTGATGTTTAATTGTTACAGTGCGAGGAGGTCGCCAAGGCAGGCGGAGGTCCGAACGTCGTGGACTTCCCTAAAGTGTTTGAGCGTACCCATAAGTGAAAGAAGGATGGGAAGCTCGTAGATGATCGGGCGACCAAAGCCTATGTAAGTTTTCCGAGTCCTATATCTAATAACATTTTTTTTTCGTCTTTACATACTTAACTATATTTACTTTAGCGAAATAGTTAGTCTGAACTCTAATATAAATATTAACTCTAAATCGTAACCCTAAGTAGCATTATAAATCAAATAATAGTTTAAGAGACGTATGAGAACGTAACCATAACAATACTTACATCGAAAATAAAATACCAATATTAACTCGAAATCTATTCACTTATATAAATATAGAAGACTTATGAGACTTTAGGGAGTCGAGTCAGTGAGGGAGGGACTACCGAGGGAGGAGCTGGGACTAGTCAGCCACCGTCGCCGGCTGTGAGGAACGACTTGTGGATACAAGCCGTGGGTAGAGGGAAAGGGGGCAGCGTGTACGGTACCAGATCGTTGGCATCCCAGCCGTCCGTTTATTCTAAAGCTTCTCTATTTCCACCACCTCCACCACCATAGACCGACGATACTGCCGACGCCTACACCTTGCGGCAGATTACACAGATTTTGGTGGCCCTCAAGCGTTATGTGGGACAGATGAGTGGAGCTCTGATCACAACAGGTCTGATGCCTGCCCCTACTGTACCGGCTCCAACTTCGACCACAGTGCCTCCGCCAACAACCACAGCGCCTATTGTATCGGCTCCAGCTTCGACCACAGCTCCTCCGCCAACGACTGCTCCTCCGACCACAGTGCCTCTTGTCGTGTCGCTGACTCTTCCAGACGTCGTTCCTGCCGAGGACGTACAGCGGATCCTCACTTTGGTCCTAGGACAGTTATATTCATGTGGACGGCCAGTTATGCCTCCGCCACCTCCTCCACCTCCACCACCATCAGTTTGATATTTGTTTATTTTTTTGTAGTATTTGACGATGAGTTGTATTTGACGATGAGTTTGTGTATATGTACTATTGTGACTGTTGGACGTGTTTTTATCATTTGACTGTTGGAAGTGTTTGTATATGTACTACATTTGACTGGGGAACATATTTGATTGTTGGATGTGTTTGATCGAGATGCTTGGGTTTATTTTGTATATATTAGGGTTATAGAGTTTATGTATGACTGTTAGACATATTTGGTGCTATAGAGTTTATGTATGACTTTTGGAATGACTGTTGGACATATTTGACTTTTGGAATGAGTTTATGTATGTATTCCAGGTTTGACCAAAGCTGGAACAATTTAATGTGGTATAAATAAAACGATTAGCGACTAACCAGCGACGGATTAGCGACGTAAGACTGGAAATTTGCAGGCTAGCGACTAACCAGCGACGGAATCCTGGAAATATTTTCAAGTTAGCGACGGGTTAGCGACGGAAATATCAGTAGCTGAGCTTCTGTCTGATATCAAAACCGTATCAGACGAGTCAGCGACGAAAATTTTCATCACTGAGCTTCTGAAAAATTTAATATTTTGGCTCACTAGAAAATATCGCTAATCCACCGCTAATATGTCGCTATGATTGCCGACGTTTTGAATTTGTTGCTAATCCGTCGCTATATTTGCGTCGGTAGTTCCGTCGGTAATTCGTCGCTAGCGATGGATTACCGACGTATTTTCTATAACGACGTAATGTTTATCGACGTCAGTTATACGTCGGTAATTAGTCGGTAATCTAATTTAGCGACAGAATATACGTATTTAGCAACGGATTGTTCCGTCGCTAAATACCAATACTTTAGTAGTGAGTTGCGCAAGCCTGTTGCACAGCTATTCGCATGCCAGTTCCGCTGCCCGATCGCGTGACCAGTTGGCACGCCAGTTGGCGTGGCCAGATGGCGCGCCAGTTGGTGCAGCCAGTTGGTGCTGCCAGATGGTGCAGAGTAGGCACTGCAATTGGCGCGGTGGTTGGCGCGGGGTACGCGCAGTGCGCGTGTTGCTCATCTGCACGCGAGAGCAAGTGGCACCATTGGTGCGGTGGCGCAATTGGCGCGCGATGTGCGCCAGTTGGCTCAAATCGTGTATGTGCACGATTTGAGCAGTTACAGAATGTTCGGGACAATTTTTTTCCACGTTCCGAACATTTTGATAACTGGACAGTTACAATGCGGCCTATATAAGCTTCTCTGCTCTCTCTCTCTCTCTCTTCCTCTCTCTCTCTCTCTCTCCCTCTCTCTCTCTCTCTCTCGAGATACAAGTGTTCATAACACAATTCCTTACGAATTTATAGATAGTTCAAGAGAGAAGATAAGTGCGCCAGCGGCACTTAGCGCATGAGTCCGCGCCATCCGAGGAGACAGAAGAGCAGAGTGTTCTGAAAGTTCTCCGTCGAACTTGCTAGTTCCTAGAAGCTTTTCGTGTGGGACGAATCAAGCTTTGAGCACCGGTGATCATTCACCCCAGTAGGTCATCCTCTCCTTCTATCCACTTCTACTCGTTCTGAACGAGAACAGTTCTGATCTAATCAGAAACTGTTAGTGGACATTCGCTACTACTACGAAACGTTGTTTTTACAATCGTTTCATTTTTCAGAATCCTCCGGGATCTCTGTCTTGCGCCTTCATCGAAGTGTTGCTCAAATTCAGTTTTCCATCGAAAAATTACGCTCCGGGATTAACAAATTTAAAAGAAAATAAATGGAAATATGTACTAAGTAGATTGATAATAACAATGTAATTCTAGCTCCAATATGTAGAGTGCAGAAGTACAGCTTTCCTTGTAAAATATATACCAGGTCTAACTCAGTATTGGAATATGTATAATCATCCGTAGATTAGAAATTTTATATCTATCAAATTTACAAGGCACTAATTTTATGCCCAACAAAGCTAATGCAACCCTTTTGTTCTTCCCCCTGTAAATTGTTGTGCTATAAAGAGGTAGTGAGTACATTGAGCAGAAAGACCCTGGTATTGATTATTCTCCGTAGCAGCTTCTCGTTCACGGCCTCCACTTCCGCGAGACACTTTTCTAATGCCTCTAACCTCTCCGAAGCATTAGTCCAATTCTCTTCTTCCATCTCCTCTTCCTCTCTCTTATTAAAAGAACTCAATTTCCGTAGCATCGGAACAACGGCGCAGTGAGCCCTCATCGGAGAAGAGGAGGCCGACGACGACAAAGCAGCAATCCCCCTAAACGCGGCCGCGGAGACCTCCGATGTAATGGCCACTACTTCCCTCACGATCCCCTCGAGCTCAGCCGTGTCGGACAAGGGGGGCGACTTCCCGGCATTAGCAGTGCTCTTCGACACTGCGGTAGCGATCTTGGTCAGCTCCTTCTCCGCCTTCTTCTGCGCTCGCAAGCAGGAAGCGATTCTCGAGGCATGGTTCCTCCTGATGGCGGCCTGGGTCGCCGACTGCTCCTGCTTCAGGACGACGATCGCGGAGCGGAATGAGCCGAAGGCGTCGGCGAGACGGAGGAAGTCCTCGTGGAGGTTATCGGTTCTGGCGGAGCGGCGTGCGAGGACTTCTCGGGCCTGCGGGTGCTGGAGAAGGTCCTCGAGGAGGAAGCTGTGGAGGCGGTCGAGACGTGCCAGTCCCTCGCAGATCCACGACGGATCGGAAGGGGAGTGAGAGCTACGCCATGTCTTGAGAGATCGGATCTCGTCGTCGAGTTGGCAAACGAAGGGGTTGAAGCGACAAGGGAGGCTAGCGGATCCCTTGCCATTGATGCGAGGGGCTGCTGTATTGTTGGTGGTGGATTTGGAGCTCGGGATCGGGAAAGAGAAGGAGCGGCGATAGTTCTTGATCACCATTTTTATTTTTATTTTGGTTTGCTTTTCGGAGTTTGGGAAAGTGGAATTGATGGGATTTTATAGCTGGGAAGAGGAAGCGTGTGGATTTGCACGAGCGGGGGGACGAGTGGAGGGATCCGGAAATAGTGCAAATGTGTCCAGCGAGCGAAATATATGGCTCCTAATTCATAGGAGGATGGGAGGCTCACGTGTAACGTTACTACCTGGTGGCTGGCTGGCTGCCCATCGCCATAATTAATTAGGTGTGGGCACTAGTCATCAAGAAAAGAGTAATGAATCAGACTGATGCCATGTGGAACATTTAATTTGGTATCTTGGTCATCAACCTCTTGCAAGTTATGAATTTTTTTTAGAAATTTGAGTGGCATCACACTTTTGTTACGTTTATTTAAGGTGCACCTCACATGTTTACATGAATGTATGACGCCTCCCACTTTCAACGTTTTCCGTCCAAGACTAACAGTTGACCGCTTTGACCAATTTTTTTGGACGAAAATGCCCTCGTCTCCTTTTGTGTGTCCCCCCTTCCCGTCACACGTGGCTGCCCCCCGTCGTGCTCAGTCCCCCTCCACGGCATCGCCGCACCCCCCCTCCCCGACCTCGCCGCACCCCCACCCCCCCCCCCCGGCCATCACCACCACCACCACCACCATCATCACCATTATCACCACCATCAACCATCATCACCACCACCGACCACCTCCCCCCCCCCCCTCCCGCTCCGACCCCACCCCCCCTCCCGCTCCGCCCCCCTAGCCCCTACCGCCGCCGCCGCTGCTGCTGCCGTTGCCGCGCGCTGCTGCTGCTGCTGCTGGTGATGATGGTGATGCGGTGGCGGTGGAGAGTAGGGGAGCGGAGCGGGAGGGGGGTGGGGGGCGGAGCGGGAGGGGGGTGGGGGCGGAAGGGGGTCGGTGGTGGTGGTGATGATGGTGGTGGTGGTGGTGGTGGTGATGGCCGGGGGGGGTGCGGCGAGGTCGGGGAGGGGGGGTGCGGTGACGCCATGGAGGGGGGCCGAGCACGACGGGAGGAGACGGACAGTTGACGCGGGGAAGAGGACAACCACTACTAAAATAAGGCAAATTAGCGACGTCATGATACGTCGCTAATAATGGCAATTACGTTGCTAATCGTAATTGGCGACGGCTTTAGCGACGTAAAGTGAAGGTCGCTATTAAGCTAGTCGCAGATGGCAAATTCGTCGCCATACGTCGCTGTTTGCGACGTCCCAGCCGTGTCGCTAGGTCGTCGCAAAGTTAGCGACGTAGCGCGACGAAAACTTTACGTCGGAAACTTAGCGACGTAGTGCGACTTCTTAGCGACGTTTAGTTCTATTGACGTGATGACATGGCATGCCTGCCACGTCAGCAAGGTGGCGACGTACAGCAACGTAACGCCGCTAATTAGCGACGTATAGCGACGTCCACTTTTCGTCGCTATCCGTCGCAGACTACTGAAAAAAATTAAAAAAATATAATGTGTATTTTTGTTATGCTGTGTGTCTGTGTTTACAGTGTGTGTGAAGTGCAGTGCTCAAACCATCGACAGTTTCGCTTACTTTTCTATGTTTTATCTTGGATAGAAAGAGCAACAGTTCAGGGTGCACTTCTCAGAGCTTCCTCTTTACGTCCTTCACCTTCTCGGGATCCTGTACGACGTCCCGAGAGAGTGAATGATGTGAAAATAAAGCTCTCAGAAGTACACCCTGAACAGTTGCTCTTTCTGTCCAAGATAAAATATACAACAGTAATCGAAACTATCGATGGTTCCGAACACTACATTTCACATAAACTGTATACACAGACACATCATCACAAAAATACACATTATATTTTTTAAAATTTGGGCAGCACCTCCTTTATATACCAGATCATCGCTTATAACCCAGCGTAGATATATTTGTCATCCCCATCACAGATATCATCATAATTAAGTCTCCCATCATAACAGTCTACAACTAATAGATGAATAACAATCTCCCATCATAACAGTCTACAACTAAATATCATACATGTACTCAATGAAAATACCAACAAATTAAATATCACAAACATACATGTCTAACAAACATACATGTCCAACAGAGTCAAAAAATAATGAAAATCAGTGTACAGAATGGTCAATGGGTCCATAGGGCCAATACATACAAAGATGATAAAAAAATATACTGGATCACTCATGAGGACCCCTGCCGCGCATCTGGGATAGAATGTACTCATACTGCTCATGGGTGAGCTGCACCGTAGGGGCAGTAGGAGGCAGTGCAATCTCTGGAGTCGGCACCGTCGATGGACCGGGAGGACGTATCTGCTCCAGCTCTCGCAGTCGCTCACCATGCGCAGCCAGGGTACTCACCATCCTCTGAGTACTTTCCTCAATCGAAGCCGATACCTGAGTGAGTGAGGCAGACATGGTCCTCTGCGATCCCTCTAGCGCGACCTGTCTACGCTCTGTGCGCTACGTAGACTCGGTGAGCGTGTGCAAGCTGGCAGCTGTAGCCTGCTGCAGACTCATCAGCTCCTGTATACTGCGCTCGACCGCATCAAATCATCCGATGATCATCGGAGGGTCGGATCGTCGCTCGACCGCATCAGAAATCTGCTGCTGTAACTCGCGACACAGCTCGTCGATCTGACGACGAATAACCTGAGCTCGTGATGATGCCTGCGAAGCCGGAGACTGCGCACTGACAGAGGGGGCCCGGGATGACTCCGAAGCCAAATACGCGTCGTAGGATCCCGTACCGTAGTACGTACCCTTCTGAAGACCGCCAACGGCGGTCATCCAGAGGTCGTCCGGCGATAGAGCTGTAGGCGGCTGGGAGGAAGTACCAGCCCCTCCCTCTGTGGCGTACTAGCAGCAGCAGCCGCCTCCTCCTGTAGCCGAACAAACTCGGCCTAGAACAATGTTTGCTAACGTGTAATTACAAGTGTTTGCTAAAGTCTATATTGATATCTATTTTCATGTTTTCTAAATTATTAATATAAATAATAGAACGTACATATGCCTGCATCGCCCTCTCGTCAATGAACTCCCCAGCCCTCTGATGGGTGACCAGGAAGACGGTCACCATGTTCGGGTCCTCACCCTTTTTTACCTGTTAAAATATATTATCTATTATTAGTATTAAACATTCTATCGAACTATATATAAATTAATGTCCGTCATAGGAAACGTACCAGACGACGAAAATGCTCCGTCATCGGAATGGAGCCACCACACCACTTACTGGCGCTCGACCGCGCCACCTTGGCCTTGTTAGACCGCTCCTGGTACCTAGCCTCGACGAATCTAGCCTTCATCGCAGTCCACTGCTCTGGCGTGATCCAACCATGGATCGACTTTCCGGAGCGATCACGAGACTTCTGGTCATGGATTGCATCACGGATGAGCTTGCCTGCGACGGCAGAAAATTGGGCCTCGATCTTCGCCGCCAGGTGTGGTGGATAGAAATAGGTCCTCTACAAGAAGTAAAATAGAAAAGTTATATAATATACACAAATTATTATTAAAATTTAAAAATAAACAAATTTTTTACCTTGAAGTGGGCCAACCAAAAGGCTTTCCTATCTGCGGGAGCATCTGAGTAGTTAATCCAAGGCCCACCATAGTTCTGCCTTAGAAATAACCCCAGCTGTCTCTGTACTGCAGGAGGCCGATATCTATACAATAATAATTTTCATGAATATATATGTACATATAATTATTTGAAAAATCTATATTAACTTACATCATAGGCCCGTCCGTCCAAATCTCCATACGCGTCTCACCCGGGGGAGCGCATGAAGGGTCGTTCTCACCTCCTGCCTGGGCAGGATCAGTCTGATCGCCGTCCTCCATATGCTCGGCGTCGGCTCCCCCATGGAGCCGTTGGCAGGAGGAATGCTGGACGCGAGATCAGGAATGCTGGACGCGGGATCAGGAATGCTGAATACGGGATCAGGAACGTTGGACGACGAGAGAGGAGTCGCCAACCTGCTGGAACTGCCCTGTCCCGATAATGGACCGGGAACAGAACGGTACAATGGCGTACTCGGAGATGAGGATGAGGGTACGGAATCTCCATCCCCAGCCCGAGGCTGACGGGACTGCCTAATATAAAATCCTCCGCGTCGTCCAGATGGTCTAGTCATACCTGATAATAACATATGACAATAAAACAAACATATATATTTATATGATAGACATCACAGATTTTTGAAAAATATCATAGTCATAGATAAAAGTGTCACTAAAGTGTCACAGATTTATATGATAAAAGTGTCACTAAAGTGTCAAATATGATGATAAAACAAACGTACAGATTTAATCCTCTTCTAAAAATTCATCTAGTTCGTTTAGCTCATCTTCTTCTTCTTCTTCTTCTTCTTCTTCTTCCTCCTCCTCTACATCTTCACTTTCATCAGCATCTTTCTCTTCAGATAATTCTACTTCTTCTACACAATTAGATGTGTAATGAGGAACTTTCATCGTGTCCACTTCTATAATATTTGTTACAAGAGGTAGTTCATCCTCTTGATAAGCTATATCGTCAACCTCAAAGGTATTTCTAGCTTTGGTCTTGCATACTGTCCACCAGTCCGATCTTGTTGTTCTCCGTTTAGGATAACTTGTGAAGTACACGAGCTGAGCCTGACTTAATAGGACAAATGGTTCATAGGCTTGATATCGACGCCGATAGTTCATATCAACAAGACCGTGTTTGTCTACTTTCCATCCTTGACCTTCAATCGGATCTAACCAATCATACCTGAATAACACAATCTTAGCAGGCTCTATTCCATAACTATATGTCAGCTCCACGATCTCCCGTAGCACACCATAGAAATCGTTGCCCGCATCAACATCTTTGTAGTTCGAAGATCTGATACACAAACAGCTATTTTTGGTGGAGTCGAGATCCACAAAGTTGTCTCTGATCGGACAAGTTGTTGACTTGAACCTAAACCCATTAACACAGTAGCTTGGCCATATTTTTGCAGCATAAATTGATCCCTTAGCTAGCGTTCTAATAGACTCATTCTCAAGTCTTGCGTATGGACGATCGACCTAAATACCACGAAAGAAGAAATTAAGCTCATTCTCAATCAAGTGCTTATACAGAAAGGTAATTACAGAGTTCTCAAGTCTTACATATGCACTCAACCATGATGGAAAATAATGCCTCATTTCTTGTTCTAGTTCTTCTTCTGTTATGTGTGGCCTACCTGACCTCACATCATCATTAAATATGCTGAAAATAACATTGTTCAATTAATGTAATAGTATAATAATCAACACTATTAAAATAATGTAGACATATTAATTACTTACCCCTCCAGTTTCTCTACTTCCTTCTCATCGCAGTTGAGTAATACATACACTTGAACAGCCCTTAGCTCATCATCGTTCAGATATCTCTTCTTCATTTTACCCGATGGCTTTTCTAGAGCATTGAATACCTTCAGTATTGTATCATTACTTTCATGATCTCCGTCGTCGTTTCTGGAAGCTCTCGTTCTATTAGTTGCAACATGAGACTTGAAATACATCGAACAAAAGTTTGTAATCTCCTCGAGAACATAGGCTTCACAAATAGAACCCTCGACTCGTGCCTTATTTTTCACCTTTCTTTTTAGGTGATTCAAATATCGCTCGAACGGATACATCCATCGATATTCGACGGGTCCACCAACACGTGCCTCATAGGATAGATGAATCGGCAAATGCTCCATAGAGTCAAAGAATCCAGGAGGAAACACCCTCTCTAGCTTGCACAGTGTTACCGCAATGTCCTTCTCTTACTTTTCTAGACGATCAACGAGCAATTTTTTAGAATAAAGATCCCTGAAGAATATGCTAAGCTCCGTCAATGGATCCCAAACTGCCTGCTGTAAGAATTTCCGAAATGCAATCGGAATTAACCTTTCCATGAATACGTGACAGTCGTGGATCTTCATACCCGTCAATTTGTTTTCCTTCGGATCGACACATCTTCTCAGATTTGACACATATCCGTCTAAAAAATTTAGGCCCTGGATCCACTGACAAAGTCTCACTTTATCCTTCTTGTCCAGCAAAAAAATTAACTTCGACAGGAACTGTTTTCCATTCTGCTCTATCAAATACAACGCAGGGCGTTTGCATATTTCTTCTAAGTCCAATCCGGCCTTGCGATTGTCTTTTGTTTTTCCTTTTACGTCTATCACAGTATTAATTATATTATCAAACACATTCTTCTCAATATGCATGACATCAATATTATGTCTGATCAGATTGGTACTCCAGTATGGCAGATCCTAGAATATGCTCCTCTTTGTCCAATTATGATCTCTACCAAATCCATCGCACTTGTACCCAGTTGTAGGATCTTCGATAGCACTTAAAAAATCTCTAACCTCCTCCCATATCGTGGCTCCGCACCACCTTGCCGGTGGATCACCCTTCTCTATAACGCCGGCACGGAATGCATTCCTGTTTCTTCTGAACGGATGATCTTTTGGTAGAAATTGCTGATGACAATCAAAGAAGAACGATTTTCCTCGGTATTTCAAGCGGAAAGCCTTACTACGGTCCATGCAATACGGACATGAGAGACGGCCATGAGTGCTCCATCCAGATAATATTCCATAGGCCGGAAAGTCGTTGATGGTCCACATAAGGGTTGCCTTCATCTAAAAATTTTGCTTCCTGGAAACATTGTACGTGTTAGCGTCTACTTCCTATAACTGATTCAACTCATCTTTCAAAGGCTGTAAGTACACATCAATGTTTCTTTTGGGATTGTTTGGACCAGGAATTATAACGGTTTGAAACATGTACTGAGTCTTCATGCACATCCAAGGCGGTAGGTTATACGGAGTGACAATCACAGGCCAGCACGAATACTGGGATCCCGAAAGACCAAAAGGAGTAAAATCGTCAGAAGATAACCCCAACCTGATATTACGCAGATCTGAAACAAAATTAGGATATACTCGATCAAAGTACTTCCACGCTTTTCCATTGGATGGGTGATCCAACATTCCTTCAATCTGTTCTCGCATGTGCTAACTCATATTTTCGCCCGTCTCTTTCACCATAAATAATCTTTGCAACCGCGGCGTTAAAGGCAAGTAGTGCATTGAATCGGTCGGTCTTCTTGCACCGGTAGACCTTCCTGTACTAGTTGTCATATAGCGATCAACACCACAAAATCTGCACACATCTGCGTCCTTGTCGTCTTTGTAGTACAGCATGCACCCATTGCGATAAGAATCGATTTTCTCGTATCCCATCCAGAGCGATCTCACCATCTTCTTAGACCGGTAGAAGTCTTTAGGCAACTTAGCACCCTCAGGCAATATTTCTATAAGCAACTCCATAAGACGGTTGTAGCAATCTTGCGACATATTAAAATTAGACTTGATGCTCAACAATCTTGTAACCACCTCCAACGGTGAATGATCCTCACAACCAGGATATAATGGAGTCCTTGCATTCTCCAGCAACTCCATGAACTGTGCAGCATCGACGTTCGGTGCCTCCTTAGGTGCATCATGATCGTTCGGATCGAAACTAGGCCCCGCCGCATCAAAAATTATATTCACCAACCCATCGTCGTAAGCAGCGTTGTTGTGGACATCCACATAAGACTCATACTCCGATGCTAAAGACACAAGTTCTCCGTGCACGCTCCACTGATAGTAATTCGGCGTGAAACCCTTCAAGTATAAATGATACGTGACTTCCACTTCTGGATGATATTTTAAGTTGCGACATCTCACACACGGACACTTAATTTTGGTACCGTCCATGTACTGAGGGAACGCCTTGGCAAACTGCAGGAACTGCTGTACACCCTCTATGAATTCATCTCGCACACCGCACATGTCATCAGGATGATGGTTGTACATCCACGAACGATTCCGTAAGTAGTAATTCATATCCATATCCAATTGAGGATAATTCTGTAAGATAGATACATGCACATTGCAGTCAGTGAATGAATGTTAAGACAGTTTAGATATGGGTGAGCAACATAAACTGTTCATTCATTCCACATATTACAAACAAAGAATTTGAAGGAAAAAACAAAAACAACTGTGTTGGGACTAAAACAACTGCCTTGTGTCAAAGTGTCGTATCCGATAGACCGATACTAATATGATACGGTCGATACTAATCCGATACCGATTCTGATACTCATCCCAACTGTCCAATATCGACCCTTTGGGTCTACAAGAGTTACTTCACCCAGTTTGTCAAGAAAGGTAAAACTTTTTAAATTAATATCCAATATCGACCCTTTGGCCTGTGCTTGAGCAGTATCCTAACTCAAACTATCTATCCTAACTAATAAATTAATATCCTACTTTAACATCTACTAACTCTCATATTCCTTCTAACATAAACTAATATCATAATCTAAACTAACCCTTTAACTGAAACTAATATCTAAACAATGCTAATCATGAACTAACACCCTAACCTGGAAGTCCATACTGCTCAAGCATAGGCCAAAGGCCAAGTTATAAGACAAAATGTAGGCAACTGCCTGTAGCAACAAGGCAAAACCAAATGTTGACGGTATATATACCGTCAACATTTAAAAAGTTTACTTGTATTAACAAAATAAGTGAAGTAACTCTTATAGACCGAAATGATACTCTATACACTCTATGTAATACGATATACCAATCATACCTACACTTCTAGGATACTCTATACACTGTAGTAAAGAATTGCCCTTACAAATGATGCTCTTAGGTAACATATTTAACAGATGAGATTTTCTTGTTGTACTTACGCATTTGTAACTATAAACTGCTTGAGCAACAACATATAGGTATGGGAATCGGTATCGGACTATTCCTATGAGTATTGGTATCGACGATATCAGTTGTAGACTTACTAGCTAGGGTTTTGGTCAAACTCTAGTCCACAAGTTCAATTAGCCTATTGGGTTCATTTCTAGGTAATCCTATAGATATATCAGGGTATAGGCTAAGGTACACTAGGTCAAGCACATATGTATACCATATATATACAATAACACACACACACACACACACACACACACACACACACACACACATATATATATATATATATATATATATATATATATATATATATATATATATATATATATCCTCTCATAAAAATACATATATCCTCTCAAAAAAAAATACATATATATATATATATATATATATATATATATATATATATATATATATATAAATGAGAATATATATAAATGAGAATATATATATATATATATATATATATATATATATATATATATATATATATATATATATATATATATATATATCCTCTCAAATCTAAATATAGCAAGCCCCTATATATCATAACCTTACCCCACATGAATCTCATGCATATATAATCTCAGCTATATCACTACTCTACATATATGAACTAAATATACCAAGCCAACACATTTCTATTTCGCATACATATATCTCAGGAAACTGAGTATACAACCAACAATTTCTAAACATTCAATTTAACTCAAACCCCCAACTCAACTCACAGTCAACAAACTAAACCCAACCTTGTATCTCAGAAATTCCAAACTCAATCTCAGGAAAACCTGAGATTGCATTTCAACTGCCAAACTCTACAACCTAAATAAAACCCAAAACATGTCAAGAGGGGTCGTATGTGTTTGTGTGCATACAAATGTGTCCAAGGGTCGTGTCAGTGTCCAAACAACTGCCACTACTAAAATACCCCACTTTACCGACGGATGTTTAGCGACGGATGGATTCCGTCGCTAATAGCGACCAGTTTCCGACGTCTTAGCGACGGATTAGCGGCAGACAACATAACATAATTTTTTCCAATTTTAAATGTAAAAATTTGTCGGGTTTCCGTCGCTCAGTCGACGAACGTTAGCGACGGATTCTTTTGTCGTCGCTTGTTCGTCGCAAATGTTGGCGGCAAAATCTTTAAAACATTGGCGGGAACTTTAGCGACTAACTGGCGACGGATATATCCGTCGGAAAACTGCTTTTAATTGGCGACGGTTTGAGCGACTGATTTATTCCGTCGCTATTCCGTCGCTAAGTTCTGTGCCCTAACTTAAATTGAACCGACGGGGGGGAATTTTTCATTCCCCCCAAAACTCTCTCTCTCTCTCGCGGCTCTCTCTCTCTCGCGCGCGGCTCTCTCTCTCTCGCGGCTCTCTCTCTCTCTCTCTCTACCAGGTATATCTCTCTCTCTCTCTCTCTCTCTCTCTCTCTCTCTCTCTCTCTCTAATTTTTGGTTTTGGGGCCGGGGGGGGGGGGAGTGGGGGGGGGGGGGTCGGCTTCGCGGGGGGTAGAGAGGGCGGGGGGGGGTGGTGAATGGGGTCAGGGGGTCGGGGGGTGTAGGGAATGGGGGCAGTGGGTGGGGGGGGTGGGGGGTGAGGGTCGGGGGGTCGGGGGGGTGGGGAATGGGGGCAGGAGGGTCGGGGGGGTGGGGGGTGGAGAGGGCAGGGGGTCGGGGGGGGGTGGAGATGGCAGGGGTCGGGGGGGTGGGGGGTCGGGGGGGGGGGGTAGAGATGGCAGGGGTCGGGGGGGTGGGGGGTCGGGGGGGGGGGTCGGGAATGGGGGCAGGGGGGTCGGGGGGCGGGGGGTGGAGAGGGCAGGGGTCGGGGGGGTGGGGAATGGGGGCAGGGGGGTCGGGGGGGGTGGGTAATGGAGATTGATGGTTTCAGTTTTGACACTTATTCCTAGTATATATTCACATAACTTATCATTTGGTATATGTGTTTAGTGTTATATATGAGTATTATGTGATTTTGCTTCGATGGGGAGCTTGTGGACTGTTTTAGAGTTTGATAGGTGGACTGTTTTGGACTATATTGTGTGTATGTGTGTGTGTGTGTGTTCATAGCTTTGATTTGAGTGTCATGGCAGTAACATAGTAGAGGGGGGAACGAAATTGTATTATGAGTGTGTCTCTATATATTTTGTATGTGTGTGTGTGTTGAAGAGAAGGAAATTATACAGATGAGTGAAGTAGAGGGGAACTTCACTGTGTGTAGTGTGCAATACACACAGGTACAAGGGGTCTTAGCCCCTGTGCAGCAGGAATTGTCCTGTAAGCGACTAGTAGCAGGCCCTTCCTGCCTTTGCACAGCAGAGCAGACAGGGGACCTGCAGCAGCAAAAAGAGCATGGATAGAGGGAGGGAATGAAAGAGAAACAACAACTGATAGGGGTAGTGGTCCCTGTGAATGGTTGCACTTGAGGTAGAGGGGAACACGCAGATACTTGTATAGGTGTATCCACCTAATATGGTGTGTGCACCTACATTAGCAGTGGTAACAGGGAGTTATATTTGGCTGTCTATACAAGAATCCCCTGCATATAATAGCAGAAAGAGCATCGAAAGAGAGGGGACTTAGCAGGCATGTGTGTCTTGTGTGTGTCATATGTGTGTTAGAGAGGAACGTAAAAAGGGAATATAGAGTGATGTGTGTGTGTGGAAGTATATGTGTATGTGCTTGGTGTGTGTAGGTTGTGATCACCATGGTGTGTGTGCAGAGAAAGGAATTTAGTATACATATTTCAGTCCCAAGTCTTTACTGTACAGTCCCTATATCATTAAGTTTTAGTGTAGAATGAACCTTACCTGTGTCAGTCCTTGTTCGAGTTATATGACACGCATAAGTTATATTTCACTATTAAATTCGGTACTATTAATATACGTAGTTAATTAAATTCGACGTATATTTCGTATGCAGGCACGACAGGCGGTAAAGGAGGGGAGAGAGCCGGAGTCGGTCACCGCCTACGATGTATTCCTGCATACACACAAGAGGCGGGCAGACGGGAGCTTCGTCGACGCGAGGGCCCAGGCGACTGATGTAAGTAATTACGTTTATGAGATTTATATTAGAAATATAATTATTGTTAACTTAATTAGGTGAACGTAGGATTCAAATTATAACTTAGGGAAACATAGGATTTAGATTATAACTTAGGAAAACTTATAGTATAAACACATTCATTGGATAGGCTGCATATCGTGAGGCCCTTAGTCAGATTGAGCCCCCTGCCGAGGTTGTCGGCGAAACGACGCCCACCCAGACGCCCTCTTCTATGGCCGCTCGCTACGACGACGTGTTCGTAGAGTCTGTCGGCGGCTTTAATAAAGGGAAAGTCTACGGCGTAGGTTCCATGACGGCGTCGTTGCAGGGCGCGACTCCGAGATATCCACCGCCCCCGCCTCCTCCCGCGCCCCCGTCGGACGATATGAGGCGGCAGCTTGCGACTCTCACCTCCGATATGTCGGAAATGCGGAGTCTAATGTCGGATGTGCTGGAGCGCCTTCCGCGTCCTTCTTCTGCTCCCGGTCCAGATCCGTCTGCTCCCGGTCCGTCTAGTGCGGTTGCCGGTCCTTCCTACCCTGGACGTTATTCATTTGACCGTTCTGCCGAGGTCCGCCTGGTACCGGATACTGCGCTCATTGGGCTCATGGACATGATGTCGGCAGAGCAGCTCCGCAACCTTCCAGAGCATGTGTTGTCCCAGGTGCCGGCGTACATGGTGGAAGAGTACATCCGCCGGGCCGAACGACGACCCCCCCATCTCAATGATATTTGTATTGTTTTTGGATATTTGTACTGTTTTTGGATTTTGAATTTTGGATATTTTGGAAGCGTACATGAATGTTTGGATATTATGAATTTGTGTTTGGATATTTCTGTTTGATATTGGATATTATAAATTTGGATATTTGTTGATCGTACATGGATTATTGGATATTGGATATTGGATATTTCTGTTTGATATTGGATATTGGATATTGGATATTGGATATTGGAGATTTGGTGAAATAGAATGTTTCTGTAATTTTTTTTTCTTAATGTTGCATTTAGCGACGGACTAGCGACTAACTAGCGACGGATATTTGCAGTTACCGACGGACTAGCGACGGGATTTCCGTCGCTAACTGGGTGATATAAATATTTTGCAGTTAGCGACAACCTAGCGGCTACCTAGCGACGGCAAATCCGTCGCTAACTGGGTGATATAAATATGCAGGTAGCGACGAACTAGCGACGAACTAGCGACGAAATTTCCGTCGCTAACTGGGCACAATTAATATTAGCGACGGAATGTCGACTACCTGGCGACGGTAAATTCGTCGACATGGTTCTGGAAATATGGTTGGTTTCCAGAGACTTAGCGACGGATAGCTTGTCGCTACTCCGTCGCTAATCTGTCGAGGATGACGACGGACTAGCGACGACTTAGCGACCCATTATCCGTCGACATGGTTCTGGAAATATGAAAGCTTTCCAGAACCAGGCCGACGCCCTTCCCGTCGCTAAGCCGTCGCTAAAACGTCGCGATTAACGACGGAATGGCGACGGAATAGCGACTGATTTTGCGTATCAGGAACCTCTCTGATACGCTTTTACCGACCTATTTACGACGGCTTAGCGACGGATATTTTAATATTATATGGCATGTAAACAGACGAGAACAAGTTGCTAATCCGTCGCTAATCCGTTGAAAGTCAGCCGTCGGTAATCCGTCGCTAGTCCGTCGGTTAATCATTTGTCCGACGGCTTAGCGACGGACAAATTATAGCGACGACGTTTTTCCCGACGGCTATTTTCATCAAATATCCGTCGCTAAGCCGTCGGTAATTCATGTTACCGACGGACGAGCGACGGATGTGTCCGTCGCTAAAGCTGGTTATTTTGGTAGTGTGCATATACAGTGGGTGTGTGCGGGGTGGAGGAGGAGGAGGAGGAGGAGTTAATTAGGTTAGGGTTTACCTGAGCTCGAGGAGGAGGAGCTCGACAGGGGGGAGGGGGGGTAGGGGTCGCCGGAGGGGTAGGGGTCGCCGGAGGGGGAGGGAGTCGCCGGGGGGGGGGGGGGGGGGGGGGGGAGTCGCCGGGGGGGGGGGGGGGGGGAAGGGGAGCTCGAGTGAAAATTAAAATTTTCGAGTGAGGGGGAAAAAATGAAACGCTGTGCCCTAAGTAAAAATGTTAGCGACGTCAAGAGAGGCCGTCGCTAACCGTCGCAAAATTTTAATAGATGGTGACATATTTTAATAATATGTCGCTGAACGTCGCTATTCATCGACGTAATTTAACTCCTGTCGCTGAACGTCGCAAGTCAGCGACGTTTTGCGATGTTTATATAAAGGAGTCGCTATATTCCATAGTTAGCGACGGCATTTTATGCCGTCGCTAAATTATGTCGCTAAGATCATATTTTAGTAGTGAACAGACAGGGGTATTTTCGTCCAAAAAATTTGGTCAAAGCGGTCAACTGTTAGTCTTGGACGAAAAACGTTGAAAGTCATACATTCATGTAAACATGTGGGGTGCACCTTAAATAAGCGTAACAAAAGTGGGGTGCCACTCAAATTTTCTTATTTTTTTATTCCTCTCGGAGTTACGTGGTCTCTCTATATATTAAAAAAAATCATTGTAATAGTTTATACATCTCCAATAATATTACTATCTCAATTCCGTGAAGTCTCTATAAGATGTAGATTATAAAGACACTACAAAAATTATTGAAAATTGTTCAAATATTTACAAATTTGTCAATAATTTTTTTTTTAAGAGATTGTCCACTAGGGATAAATAAATAGCTGTAAGAAGATAAATATATAGTTGTTTTTTTCATTATTTCAACTTCTATCCAATTTATTTCTCAACCATAGCATGAAAAATCTAGAATTTATCAAAAACCTAGATTTCAAGCAGAAAACAACCACACCTTTCTTCACTTCTCGAAGCATCATCATCAAAAATATGACAATACCGAATTGGACCAGTGGAGTTAACCTCAAAGGGACTGATATATTAGAATATCCAAATATGACACATGTTTCTCCAGTATTACATGTCACATTTGTGGAAAGATATTATATGTTGCTTTCTAAGTAAACAATAGACACTTTAAGGGAATAGGAGTGCCAATACATTTAACCCTTTTTGTTTCATTTACACCAGGAATTTGTACCATATATCAGGGAAGTAACATATTTAAATGCATTCAATTGATTATTCTTGCACACAACCACTTAATTTTTGTAGAAGTAGCAACAATTGCTCACCAACGTCCATAGAGTCAAATATAGATCACTTGGAGAAGTATTTGACATACATAATCCTCGGATGTTTATTTTTCTCACAGTAGAGACTATATAAAGGGATTTGTATTACCATATACTAGTCTATATATACGTGTTTAGAATACATAAGGTAACTATTCATGTGTTTGTGCTTTTTTTTAAAAATTTTTCTATTGAGAATAATAATCTTTGAAAAATGGTAAGGACAGAAAAATTTATTACCATTGGAACATGAAGAGTTGTATGAAAAAGAAAAAAAAGTCATAGCATGCAAACTTTATTGCTTTAACTCTTAAACATAAATGACATGCAAATTGACATAATAATATCATGTTTATAAAATACTCAAGCGTATTTTAGGAATTCAAAAGTTTTACCAAAGTTTTCCTATTATATAGTAGAATAGATATTATATTATTATATGGTAATTACTAAATACAAAATATTCCTACCATATACAAGTACTTCCATATATTATAAAAAGAAAAAGAAAAAAAGGTACGTACTAATTACAATATATTACTACCATATACAAATATTAGCATGACTCACACTAATATTCCTCCTCAATTTGGAGCATAAATATGCGCAACTTGCCAGTGAGTCATAAAAGGCTTTCTTAGAAACACATTTTAGAAGAATATATGTCATCTACTCTTTAGTAGGAACAAGAAAAGGTAATAAGTCTTGCATCTAACTTTTTTTTTAATAAAATAACGATCAACCTCTACATGCCTATATGATCATGTTGCAAAGAATTTTGTGATATCTCAATAATTGTCTTATTGTCACTATACAACTTCATTGTACTTTAAGATTAAATATCAAATCTTGTAAAAGATTTGTTAACCACAAGAGCTGACAAATCCCATGAGCAATGCCTCTGTACTCAGCCTCTTCTACGTCACCAAATTACCTCCAAAAAAGGTGAAATAACCAGATGTTGACCTCCTATTTGCGATACAATCACTCTAGTCTGCATTTGTAAAACCAAATACCTCTGAAATATTGTTGTGCTTAGAAAATATCACTCATCTTCATGGAGTTTATAGGCACCGTAGGGAGGTGAATAGGGTCAAGCTAACTAATCAAGCACTAAACGATTGCTGATAGGCAATTTACACTACAAGAAAAATAACGATTCTTGACGGTTTATAAGTTGACGATCGTCAAAAACCGTCAACAATAGTGGTTATCTTGACGGTTTTAGGTATACGTCAAAAAAAGAACGCATTTTAAGTTAAATTAGCAAATTTTTACCATAACAGTTGACGGTTTTAGAGAATCCGTCAAGAAACACAATTTTTTTTGTTGACGGATTGATGAAAACCGTCAATTAATGTATGTGTGAAAAAATTGGCACAAATTTTTTGACTGCCATTATAGTAATTTTTTAAATTGTTTATATTTGTTGACGGTTTTGGTTAGTTTTTATAGAGAGAAGCAGCAAACTTTCTTCCGATGAAAAAATTCTCACTCAACTCCTCTCTCCATTTCTCCTCATCTCCTCTGAGTCCTTCTCTCTTCCTCCCTTTATTTCTCCCACTCCTCTCCTTCGAGCCCAGCCGTCCCGATCCCGGTCGTTGAAGAAGTGGAGCACTCCGCCGTGCCATCTCTTGTTGTTCTCCCCTTCGCCAAAAAAGAGCAATCTCGGAATGAAGAAGAGGTGCGGTGGGAAGAAGAAGAGGCATGGCCTTGCCGTCATCTAATATGTATGGAAACTATATTACTTTGGTTGTATATGTTTGTGGTTGGACAAGTGTTGGGTGTTTGTGGTTGGACGTGTATTGAAAGTTTGTGGTGTATGACCAATATACAGTTTGTTAATATAAAAATTCGATTTTGTAGTTATTTTATGTATTAAATATTCTAGATTATTGATATTATGTGTGTGTTCGATTCATTATATATAATTATAAATAGAATTTTGATTTCAGCTTCTCTTGACAGTTATAAAACATCAACAATTAACTCAATACTGCTGCAGAAGGGCTAAATCATGTATATGGTGAGAATTCCAGCCTCAACTAGCCATAGACTAACTCATGTACATGTATAAAGAAACATTTATGTTTTTATCAGAGAACCCAAACCATACCTAAATTTTCTTTTGGGTTTCACATGTACCCGAACCCAACCGAAATACATTCAGGTTTGAATTTTAATATCCAAACCTTTTAGTCATACCATCGAAGAGAAATAATGGGAAGCTACAGCTAAAATAATTGACCTGAAAATACTTTGTTGGACGAATGGGATCACGGGTGTTGCTTTGTCCCTCCGAAAATCGTGGGTGTTGTTCCGCCCCAATAATAACCAATAGAAACCCTAGAAATTTGGGGGAGACGAACCTCGAGTTTCAGGACAGCGACAGAGTCGATGACATCGTTGATGCCGACGAATGCGTCGAGCGCATCCTTTGGATGCATCCGCCATTTCCTCCTTCTTGGCCGAGGCTCCGGCGCCGTTCACGGTCTTGGGGCGCTTGGCCTCGGCATCGCTGAAGAGCTTCGTTGAGATCTCCTGCGCCCGCTGCTTCGCAAGCTCAATCCCGTCGGGAGGCGGCAGAACACTGTTGTAGGACAAAGAGAATTGTCCACCTTAGAGAGGGGGAAAGAGATCAGATTGAAACCCTAGATGAAACCTTAGAAGATTAGGGAGAGGGGAAAAGTAGGGTTAAAGTTTTCTCTTAGGGAGGAGAAAGAAGAGCTGTAGGAGACTCTTTAGAGGAGAGGAGAGGAGAGGGGGCTCTCTCTCTCAGGGAGGAGAGGGTTAGGGAGAGAAGGAGGAAAGGAAGGGGGATCGAGGAAAAGTTTGCTGGATTCCTCAATTAAAAAGAACCAAAACCGTCAACAAATATGAAAGTTTGAAAAAATTACTAAAATGGCAGCTGAAATAATCCCGCCAAGTTTTTCACACATACATTTATTGACGGTTATCACCAAAATGTTAATAAATAAATTGATGTTTCTTGACGGATCATCTAAAATCGTCAACTATTATACTATAAAATTGCTAAACTAACATAAAATATGGCCTCTCTTGACGTAAGCCTAAAACCGTCAAGATAACCACTATTGTTGACGGTTTTGACAACTGTCAACTTATAAACCGTCAAGAATCGTCATTTTTCTTGTAGTCAAATATGTCACTTTTATAGAAAATTAGTGATAAACTACATAGTATGAACTAATCATTTAAGTTAAACAACTAGTCATACTAGATAAAAGTAATTGCAAAAGAATTAATTAAGCAAGCTAGTACTATTACTCACATTGATTTAGAAAATAGAAATTAAAGGATATCAATGAGAGATAGGAGCAAGACATCAAAAGAAACATGCTAGATTCTAGAAATATAAAATATTTAAGAAGGAATCGTTTAGCATGTTACCAAAGTGGCTTTAGTGGCCATATTTGTGTTGGTGCAATTGCTTGGAAGATAACCTTTGTAGATTTGTAACCACTAACACGCTCCTGAGTGCCATGTCTCGACACAAGAAGCTCCACCAACAATGTCAGTCCCCGATTTTGAAAAATCAATAGTCATCTCTCGAACGTGATGTCGTACGAACCTAGGTTGCGATCGCACAAGGCGTAGTCATAAGGTTATCTGAAATATAATATCTAAAAGAGTACGTAGAGAAATTGAACACATTGAGACTGTAAGCCCCTAAATTTCAAAATAATATTTTTATAATTTTAAATAGTATTTTGGATATTTTGATGAATAGTGTTTTGGATATTTTGATGAATAGTATTTAAGATATTTTCGTGAATAGTGTAGATGCACTCTATTATCCAACGGATAATTGGTTTTGTTTGAATGGCCATGATTGACCTAGACTTTCACATGGATCATGATCCAATGGCTAAGATTAATTCCCTCTTCTATATATAACATTAAACTTTCTCTCTCCTCTCTCTTTTTATTCTCTTCACTCTCTCTTCATTTCTTCTCTTCCCTTAGAGCTTGCCAAGAGCTTGGCCTTGAGGTCTGGAGTGTGGTTTCGTACCCCTCTTGGTGGTAGAGTAGAAGATTAGGCTTGGAGCTTATCCTAGGCAAGTATATCTTGCCAAATCCATGAACCATATTATTTTATTGTCATTTTATTTTCCTTGGAGTTAAATGCTTAGAATTGTCCTAAATTCATTTTGTTAAAAATGTTTTCCTTGTGATTCTCGTCTATATGCATGTTTCTAAAATTGGTTTCAATCAGGTTTTGATTTTCTGATAAAACCCAATATTGACTTAGTAGAAAACTCGGTATCAAGAGTGATACTGGTGTTACCATCATGGATCTTGGTCACATATACATATATGAGGCCCTCACCTAGTTTGTATACCATAGATTTTGAGTTTGGTGGATATCGGAACCCGTTTCGGTATCCCGAGAACCTATTTTTGGAGTATTTTGATATATTGATCTATCAAATGTTTTGATTTATGAAAACAAATAGTCCCATGTTGTAGGAAATTCAATTCTATGCAATTTTGACTTTTGAAAATCCGAATTTCGTTTTAAAACGAAGTTTTTATGGCCGAAACAAGTTTTGAGTTTTCAAAAATCAACTTTCTGTGACGGTTCGGAAAATCCGTCGAAAATCCATGAAAATCCGTCGAAAAATTCGAACTTGCACCACTAAACTTGTTGTGACACTTCGAAAAATCCGTCGGTAATCCGCAGTAATCCGTCGGATGATCCGGTTAGGCTATTTTTGAATTTTTATATATATTTTAAGTACTGTAAAAATATAGGAAAAATTGTATTTAAATACTATGTTAATTTAGCTAATTTATTATAATTTTTCCAGCATTTAATAAGTACTTTTGGCATTTTATAAAAATCAGAAAACAGAACTCATTTTCAGGATACATATGTTTGTTGATTTTTAATAAATATCTATGTGGGTTTATAAATTCTAGAAAAATTAGTATAAATTTCAATAATTAATAAGGATTATTTTGCTACTTTAATTTAAGTAAAATTGAGCTTTTTGTCTATCTCAAAAATTATTGGAACACAGTGTGCAGTTTGATTTATTTATTGAATAGTTACGACTTACAATGATTTGTGTTCTTTTGAGTTATTATAGTATTGGAGCTCACCCCGCACTAGTGTAAAGACCCTAGAAAGTTAGTTTGGGTATTGTGTCACTCCACATTGGTCTCCTATGCTAAAGTCATCATTTGGCTAGGTGTCCAGTCAGAAAGTCGTATCACACAACTAGTGTCTTAGTGTTTAACTTAGTATAAAAACTAAGTTTATGTGTTATTTCTACAGTGACGAGTCACCAGACATCTATAGCATTTCTATCACTGCTTTGCTTTGCTAAAGGCAAGTACCTCTACGAACTTTATTTACTGCATGTAATAAATTGTGTATAAACCATGTTAAATACCGATACCTAAAACTACAAGTCATATTTGGAATATCTCTACATGTTTCACATGCTTTATACTGCTTTCAGTACCCACCATATTTTATACTGTTCTCGTATCTCTCACATGTTAGAATCTGGGTTATGGGAAAACTGATAGTTGAGTACGTGATCATGCCCCTCTACAGTACCGAGCAAGGTCGTATTTACCTTGCCGTAGGCTATTACCCCGCATTTCTGTACGGATGTACACCTATGCTTGGACACTTGTACGTATGTACATTTTATTTACATGTGCCACAGCACATTGTATACCTATTGACGATCACGTACATGCTATAGTTTTAAACATTATATATATATCTGTCTCTATGACATATGTTTCCTTGCCATAATAGATTATGATGTGCCATGATTCCAGTTTATTACATTCCAGTTCATTTCATGTTTCGTATATTCAGTTTGCTAGAATCAGTACTTGCTCCCGTCCTGACAGGATAACATTGTAGGTATACTTTCTGATGAGGAGTTGCTTTGTGATTCCTATTATGGAGTTACCGCTGCGGACCAGGCTTTATCTTACGAGGATGTACCTGTGGAAAAACTCGTCTAGTCTGTGTAGTTGCTCGGGATATTGAGAGTAGTCATGTATTAGACTACGTATTTTATAACTGGACTTGTATCCAGTTTTATATTTTAGACTTGTACTTGGACATACTTATATATATGAGATGACTTTTGTGTTTGGAATATTTCTGATTCTTCATTATTACATATAGAACTGTTAGCACACTTTGGTTATCTTATTTATCTTAGAACAGCTTACTACGCTTTATCTCAAGCGTAGGCTGGACATGACTCGGCCCGGCCCAACAATTTGGGTAGCGGATCGTGACATATTTTTAGTGGTGGCCCATGCAGGTCCAGACTAAATTGTTCGGCTATATTATTGTACCAAGCATGCCTGCAATTAGGAACTTAAGGTAATTAGACAACACTAGGAATGACGCTTAGAACATCTAGAGGATTACTAGGATTGCAACATAGGAAACGCATCACATGTTCGTTGTTACAAATTAGATTTTTTTGTTATTTATGATTGTTTACTTAAAAGAGTCCTTATAAGTCCTTTTTGTTTATTTAGATGGTACTCACCCGCTCATCCCAGTATACCACACCTGAGAATGGCACACTTCCTACCCAGTCGGTTGACCAGTTAACCGATACACCTCCACCTACTATACATCTCCATTCCACAAATCCACCAACCAAAATGCCTCCACCACCTTCCACATCACAGTCCCAACAGGACCCGATATTTCCACCACCACCCGTTCCCGCTTGATACCTTAGAGGTTAGTTTTGATCGTAGCCTTAGTTATTTGTTGCATTGTTTGTTATGTTAGAATGTTTGTAAAGTCTTCTATCCTTGTGAATTTCGAGGACAAAATTTTTCAATGAGGGAAGATTTGTAAGCCCCTAAATTTTAAAATATATTTTTATAATTTTAAATAGTGTTTTGATATTTTGATGAATAGTGTTTTAGATATTTTGATCAATAGTGTTTTGGATATTTTGATGAATAGTGCTTTGGATATTTTGATGAATAGTGTTTAAGATATTTTTGTGAATAGTGTAGATGCACTCTATTATCCAATGGATAATTGGTTTTGTTTGAATGACCATGATTGACCTAGACTTTCACATGAATTATGATCCAACGGCTAAGATTAATTCCCTCTTCTATATATACCATTTCACTTTCTCTCTCCTCTCTCTTTTCATTCTCTTCACTCTCTCTTTATTTCTTCTCTTCCTTTAGATCTTGCCAAGAGCTTGGCCTTGAGGTCTAGAGTGTGGTTCCGTACCCCTCTTGGTGGTGGAGTAGAAGATTAGGCTTGGAGCTTAACCTAGGCAAGTATATCTTGCCAAATCCATGAACCATATTATTTTGTTGTCATTTTATTTTCCTTGGAGTTAAATGCTTAGAATTGTCCAAAATTTATTTTTTTTAAAATGTTTTCCTTGTGATTCTCGTCTATATGCATGTTTCTAAAATTAGTTTTAATTAGGTTTTGATTTTCTGATAAAACCCAATATTGACTTAGTAGAAAACTCGGTATCAAGAGTGATACTGGTGTTACCATCATGGATCTTGGTCACATATGCATATATGAGGCCCTCACCTAGTTTGTATACCATAGATTTTGAGTTTGGTGGATATCGAAACCCGTTTCGGTATCCCAAAAACCTATTTTTGGAGTATTTTGATATATTGATCTATCAAATATTTTGATTTATGAAAACAAATATTCCCATGTTGTAGAAAATTCAATTCTATGCAATTTTGACTTTTGAAAATCTGAATTTCGTTTTAAAACGAAGTTTTTATGGTCGAAACAAGTTTTGAGTTTTCAAAAATAACTTTCTGTGACGGTTCAGAAAATCCCTCGGAAATTCGCGGAAATCCGTCGGAAAATCCGAACTTGCACCACTAAACTTGTTGTGACACTTCGGAAAATCCGTCGGTAATCCGCCGGATGATTCGGTTATGCTGTTTTTGAATTTTTATATATATTTTAAGTGATGTAAACATTTGGAAAAAATTATATTTAAATACTATATTAATTTAGCTAATTTATTATAATTTTTTCAGCATTCAATAAGTATTTTTGGCATTTTATAAAAATCGGAAAACATAACTCATTTTCAGGATGCATATGTTTGCTGATTTTTTAATAAATATCTATGAGGGTTTATAAATTCCAAAAAAATTAGTATAAATTTCTATAATTAACAAGGATCATTTTGGTACTTTATTTTATGTAAAATTGAGCTTTTTGTCTATCTCAAAAATTATTGGAACACAGTGTGCAGTTTGATTTATTTATTGAATAGTTACGACTAACAATGATTTGTGTTCTTTTGAGTTATTATAGTATTGGACCTCACCCCGCACTAGTGTAAAGACCCTAGAAAGTTAGTTTGGGTATTATGTCATCCCACATTGGTCTCCTATACTAAAGTCATCATTTGGCTAGGTGTCCAGTCAGAAAGTCGTATCACACAACTAGTGTCTTAGTGTTTATCTTAGTGTAAAAACTAAGTTTATGTGTTATTTCTACAGTGACGAGTCACCAAGCATCTATAGCATTTCTATCACTGCTTTGGTTTGCTAAAGGTAAGTACCTCTACGAACTTTATTTATTGCATGTAATGAATTGTGTATAAACCATATTAAATACCGATACCTAAAACTACAAGTCATATCTGGAATATCTCTACATGTTTCACATGCTTTATACTGCTTTCAGTACCCACCATGTTTTATACTGTTCTCGTATATCTCACATGTTAGAATCTGGGTTATGGAAAAACTGATAGTTGAGTACATGATCATGCCCCTCTACAGTACCGAGCAAGGTCGCATTTTATATGCATTACCTTACCGTAGGCTATTACCCCGCATTTCTGTACGGATGTACACCTATGCTTGTACACTTGTACGTATGTACATTTTATTTACATGTGCCACAGCACATTGTACACCTATTGACGATCACGTAACTGCTATAGTTTTAAACATTACATATACATCTGTCTCTATGACATATGTGTCCTTGCCATGATAGATTATGATGTACCATGATTCCAGTTTATTACATTCCTGTTCATTTTATGTTTCGTATATTCAGTTTTCTAGAATCAGTACTTGCTCCCGTCCTGACAGGATAACGTTGTAGGTGTACTTTCTGAGGAGGAGTTGCTTTGTGATTCATATTATGGAGTTACCTCCGTGGACCAGGCTTTATCTTACGAGGATGTACCTGCGGGAAAACTCGTCTAGTCTGTGTAGTTGCTCGGGATATTGAGAGTAGTCATGTATTAGACTACGTATTTTGTAACTGGACCTGTATCCAGTTTTACATTTTAGACTTGTACTTGGACATACTTATATATATGAGATGACTTTTGTGTTTGGAACACTTCTGATTCTTCATTATTACATATAGAACTGTTAGCACACTTTGGTTATCTTATTTATCTTAGAACAGCTTATTATGCTTTATCTCAAGCGTAGGCTAGACATAACTCGGCCCGGCCCGGCCCAACAATTTGGGTAGCGGATCGTGACAGAGACAAAGACTCTTTGCATTTTATTGATAATAGACATCATTTATAATACTCTATTAGAATCATGCCGCACGGGCTTACAACATGACTCGATTATAAATTAAACGCCGATGAGATAGTTGTTCCATATATTACATCCCTCTATTTACAGCAAAAGTATTTCAGCCACCTGGAATGGAGGGAAGTCGAGACAATTCTTGGACTGTTTGTAGAGAGTCTACAAAAGTTATGTGGTGAGAGTCTTCGATGCACGGTCAAAGCTTCAAAATTTAAACGTTGCCTTGGTTAGTTGGTGTGCTCCTCATGATTCGTAGCACATGTAGAGAACGAGGGTCAGTACGATCACATGTACTGGCGAATGGCTAATTTAAACCCAAGCTCTCATTTGTTCAAGCAGTTTTATAAAACATGTTAGCTATTTTGTGATATTTCTAACCATCCTAATTGATTTGTATATTAACATGTTAAGGGGCAATCATTCGATAGGCAATATTACATAACTACGATAAATTTTACCCATGGCAGAGCGTGCCATTGCAGCGTAACTTACCATGTTTCTTCCCTGTCAGATTATAACAAAAGCTTGTAAACAATGTGCTAGTGGGGGTCATTGGCAATTCAAGCCATCCTGGACATATAGCTTGGTCGAGTCCCTTTCAGTACGGATAGCTAGCCTCGCTGGAAGTTCCGAATGACCCGTGCTAGCATGCAGCACAGCTACCTTACATTCCTCCTAGGCCGAAACGGTCCCATGGCCTCGGGTTGCTGTTCGAGAAAGCGAAACCTTGTACACAAGTTGTCCATGACCGTGCTAGGCTAAAATTAAATATTCAAGCATGGTCTACGAAATCTTCGAGAGTTAGCTAGTTTTTAATGTGTGTCGTCTTATCTTTGCAGCATACGTTAATCGATTCAATCTTCGTTTTGCACAGATCTATAGCAAGTGTTCATGAAGAATTGTGCCACAATTTATTAATTCTACATTGAATACAAGCATGCATTTTGTGTCTCATGTTGATTTAAATCCAGAGGGTCGAGGGGAAGGAGGTAAGCCACTCACCTTAGTTTTGCTTGAGGAGAGGGACTAGTTGGCCGTGCTTAGATGTTGCCTACGTGATCACTTGAAATCGCATAAGCAACTGATTAGAATACTGTGCCATTTAAAAAGTTTGATACAAATGTGAAATTCGAAATTGCAAGCCATGAAAATCAGCAAAAACATTCACGAAAAACATTCATGAAAACCAAAGCCAAAGAGCAATTGCGGAATGAAAACCAGAGCAATGGGAGGTCTTTTCTAACTCAGCTGCAAAGTCTATTCTCGAGGCACAACCCATTGAATATGGGACTTGATTCTGAAGAAGCTTTTTCATAACGAAAAAATGATCTTAATTCAATCATTTTCGTTTGACTGATTCATTCGATCTCGATCTATCAGTTCTGACTGAATCGGTAGCGATAGTGTTCCTTTCTCATGCACCCTGTAGACGAAAATGGGGCACAATATAGGAATGGGGCACTACACCATAACCAAGAAAAGTTTCATCCTTAAAACTTTAGAATATAACCTACCTCTAAGATAACAATAAAGGAAAATTTTCCTTCATCTCTGATTCAAGCTTCCAGGTTGATTTCTCGACCAAATGGTTACTCCACAGTACGCGGATGAGAGGGATTGCTCAATTCTGAAGCAGTTTATACTTGCGCTCTAAGATTTTGACCGGCACTTCAACATACGATAAGTTGAACTTCAGCTCCAGCTGACAAAAATCTGCCACATGGCTTGGATCACGTACGTACTTTCACAACTGAGAGACGTAGACGACATCGTGCACACTAGTTAGCGCTGACGGCAGGGTAATTTGGTTGGCCACTGGGGTGACTCGCTGGAGTATTTTGAAAGGCCCAACAAATCTCGGACACAGCTTTTCCTTTGCACCAAACCGGATAACTGCTCGCATGAATGGCACCCTAAGAAATACGTCATCATCTTCTAAAAACTCGAGGGATATACAATGGATATCCGAATAGCTTTTCTGTTGACTCTGTACAGTCTTTAATCTTTCCCGAATAAGTCAAACTTTCTGCACGGTCTGTTCCACCAGTTCCAGGCCGTGAAATTGTCTCTCCCCGACTTTGTCCCAACAAATGGGTGATCTATACTTCCGTTCGTATAAGGCTTTGTACGGTGCCATCTGGATGTTGGATTGATAACTGTAATTGTATGCAAATTTGGCCAAAGGTAAAAGGACGTCCTAACTCGACTTGAAGTCAATTGCGCAGAGCCGTAGCTTGTCTTCGAGAATCTGATTCACGCACTCCGTTTGGCCGTCGGTCTGGGGATGGAAAGCGGAGCTAAAGTTCAACTTCGTACACAAAGTTGACTGAAGGCTACTCCAAAAGTGCGATAGAAACCGTACATCGCAATCAAAGACGATAGATACTGGAACTCCGTACAGGCGCACTATCTTGTCAAGATAAATCTGAGGCAAGTGATCGATATTCTAAGTATCTATGATGGCAATAAAATACGCTGACTTGGTTAGTCGATAGACGATGACCCAGATGACATTATTTTTCCTGTGGCGTCTTCGACAGATGAGCAATAAAATTTATGCACATGTGCTGCTACTTCTATTCCAGAATTGTCAGGTTCTACATCTCTCCGCCCGATCTCTGATACTCAACTTTTACCTGCTGACAGTTCATGCATCATAACACAAAATGTGTCACATCTCTCTTTATTCCGTGCTACGAGAAGGTCGTGTGGAAGTCCTTATACATCTTGGTGCTGCCTAGATGTAAAGAGTACTTCACATAGTGCACTTCTGTCAATATCTCCTTTCTAAGTTCTAAATCATCCGAAACGCATAGCTTATCCTTCAATCGAAGCACGCCGGTTTCATCTTTCACAAAGTCGGTCGTCCTACCCGTAGAGATTAGCTCCCATATATTTTTCAGGTACGGATCGTCTGCTGAGCGGTCTTGATCTTCTCCCGCAAGCTCGACTCTAGCTGCAACAGTGCCAATTGCACGTCCCTGAATCGAGCCGGAGGTCAATGCCCATCTTTTCTAGGTCCCGTAGCAATTTGATGTCGATGGATAGTGAGGTAATATACTTCCGACTCAGAATGTCTGCTACAATATTTCCTTCACTACCAGAATAAGTCATATTAGCGACACCCAAAAATGTCGCTAAAATGGGAAAAAATTGTTAAAGTTGTTTATCGACGTATTTAGCGACATTTTTCTCTGGTCGCAAAAAGTCATGTCGCTAATAGGCAAAACGTCCGTAATCGTTGATCTTACCGACGTTTACCGACGTAAGAAAACGTCGGTAATTCTTGAATATTTATCGACGTTCACCGGCGTACCGCTGGGAATATGGCGACGTTTGAAACGTCGGCCAACGTCGGTAAATCCTGCAACATTTAGCGACGTATATCTAGTACTTACCGACGTTCACCGACTCTGTAGACTAGGGAAATCCTGGGACGTTTACCGACGTTAACCAATGTTTGACGTTCAGCTGCATCGCTAAACGTCGATAAACATCGCTAAATTTTAAAAAATAAAAACAAATAAATTACAGAATGTCCACAGGATCACATTTTCTACCTACAGTTCCATAAATAACAAAAAAAACCACAAGTATTTCTCCTTGGGCTCGTCGACCCCTTCGGTGGAACACTCAACACAGGTACATCACAATAGTATAACAATCAACGCAAACAAGAGTAGGAAAGATGAATTGGCAAATGCTCCATGGAGTCGAAGAATCCAGAAGAAAATACCTTCTCGAGCTTGCACAGTGTTATCACAATATCGTTCTTCTGCTTTTCTAGAGGATCGACGCGCAACTTAGTAGAACAAAGATCTCTGGAGAATATGCTAAGCTCGGTTAATGGATCCCAAACAACCTGGGGTAAGAATTCCCGAAATGCAAACGAAATTAACCTCTCCATGAATACGTGACATTCAAGGCTCTTCATACCTGCCAGTTTGTTCTCCTTGAGGTTGACGCATCTTCTCAAGTTCGAAACATACCCGTCTGGAAATTTCAGACCTTGAATCCACCTACAAAGTCTCACTTTATCCTCTTTCTCCAGTGAGAAAATTGCCATAGGCTACTTCAACTTTCCATTTCCCTCCTCTATCAAATGCAATACAGGACGTCTACATATTTTTTCCAAGTCCAATCTAGCCTTTGGATTGTCTTTCGTCTTCCCTTTTACGTCCATTACAGTATTAATTATGTTGTCAAACACATTCTTCTCGATATGCATGACATCAAGGTTATGTCTAATCAGATTGGTGCTCCAATACGGTAGATCCTAGAATATACTCATCTTCGTCCAGTTATGAGTGCGACCAAATCTGTCACACTTGTAGCCCTTAGCAGGGTCTTCAATAGCTCTCGATAAATCTTTTACCTCTTTCCATATCGTGTATCCGGGCCACCTTGGCGGTGGTTTAGCCTTCTCCACAATGCCAGCACAAAAAGCATTCATGTTCCTCCGATACGGATGATCCTTCGACAGAAATTGTCGATGACAATCGAAGAAGCAAGGTTTGCTTCCGTGTTTCAAACGGAAAGCCTTAGTGCGGTCCATGCAATACGGACATGAAAGACGACCATGGCTCCATCCAGATAACATTCCATAGGCCGAAAAGTCGTTGATGGTCCACATAAGTGTTGTTCGCATCTAAAAATTTTGTTTTCTAGAAACATCGTACGTGTTAGAACCTACATTCCACAACTGATTCAACTCATCAATCAATGGTTGTAAATACACATCGATGTTCCTTTTCGGATTGTTCGGACCTGGGATAATAACGGTGAGGAACATATACGAAATCTTCATGCACATCCACGGCAGTAGATTGTACGGAGTGACGATCACAGGCCAACATGAATACTGGGATCCCAAAAGTCCGAATGGGGTAAAATTGTCGGAGCAGAGACCCAATCTGACATTACGTAGATCATAAGCAAAATCTGGATACTCTCGATCAAAGTGCTTCCATGCTTCTCCATCAGATGGGTGATCCAACACTCCTTCGGTCTGTTCCCGCTTATGCGAACTCATGTTTTCTGCAGTTTCCTTCACCATAAACAACCACTGCAACCGCGGCATCAACGACAAGTAGTGCATCGAATCGGTAGGCTTTCTTGTACCGACAGACTCTCCTCTACCACTGCCCTTGTAGCGATCAACACCACAAAATCTGCAGGCGTCTTCATCCTTGTCGTCTTTATAGTACAACATGCACCCGTTATGATATGCATTGATTTTCTCGTATCCCATCCAGAGCGATCTCACCATCCTCTTAGACCGGTAAAAGTCTTTAGGCAACTTAGCACCCTCAGGAAATATTTCTATAATCAACTCCATAAGTCGGTTGTAACAATCTTACGACATATTAAAATCGGACTTGATGCTCAACAATCTTGTAACCATCTCCAACGGTGAATGATCCTCACAACCAGGATATAATGGAGTCCTTGCATTCTCCAGCAACTCCATAAACTTTGAAGCAACGACGTTCAGTGCCTCTTCAGGTGCTTCATGATTGTCCGAATCGAAACTAGGCCCCGTTAGGTCAAAGACCATGTTCACCAATCCATCTTCATAAGCAGCATGGTTGTGGACATCCACATAAGGCTTATATTCCGATGCTAAAGAAACAAGTTCTCCGTACGCGCTCCACTGATAGTAATTCGGCGTAAAATCCTTCGAATATAAATGATACGTGACTTCCACTTCTGGATGATACTTCAAGTTGCGACATCTCACACACAAACACTTAATTTTGGTACCGTCCATATACTGAGGGAACGCCTTGGCAAACTGCAGGAACTGCTGTACACCCTCTAAGAATTCATCATGCATACCGCACATGTCATCAGGATAACGGTTGTACATCCAAGAACGATTCTGCAGATAGTAATTCAGCTCTATATCCATTTGAGGATAATTTTGTAAGATAGATACATGCACATCGTTGAAAGACTTGTAAAAGTAATAGCATTAATCATGACATATCCTAAACATTACAATAGATACTAAAAAATCAGTAGGTAGACAAGTATATACATCATGGTTCCCTCTCTATATATCCTTCTCTCAACTGCTCTATACTCTAACTGTTACTCCTTGCTTTTAGACACATCCACAAACACTTTGACACCTACTTAAATATACACAATGGTTCACCCTCTTCCATCTCAAGCCTAACCCTGTCCCTAGTGTACTGCTATATACCAGTCTAAACTCTCCCTCCTCTCCAAATACCTGGTACTAGTTAACCCTCCCCCTTTCTCCCACTAGCACACACATACATATACATGATGTATACAACCACACTATAGTTTCCAGGTTCTTTTAACCTCACTTTCCAGTTGGTACTAACCTCAATAGAACAAACACTCTCACAGCTCAAAATACTAACACATGCTCACGTCTTACTCTTGTGATACTTCCTTTCAAATACAAACACACACCTATATGTGCCCTTACATATGTTGCCATATTACCTGTAAAAATAGGAACCCTTGTTGTCTAAAATAAGACACAAGTCCCTGCTACCGAATGCTACTGCTATAATCCAACAACAAACCTTACTGCCTCCAACCAAAATAAGCCAAGCCAATGCAATGCAAGGTGCTGCAGCATGTACAACTGCAGCTGATGCAGCCAAAGCCAAAGCCAAAACATTCCAATTCAAGTCTCTGCACTCTTATGCATGGAGTTCACCTGCAGGCCAATGGCTCTGCCATATGCCACACTCTCTCTTCCAGGACAAGGTTAGGGGCTCAGGGTCTGGGCATCAAGATGGCTAAATATGAAGTATCCTAATTGGGACACATGCTCCCAAAACTGACAATTGAATTCCACAACGCATCAAGCCTAAATTGGAACTCAAAATTACATGTAAATCCAACTCAAATCAAATCAACAACATAGATCTCAGATTTTTGAGATTCAAAACCAGCTTGAATACCCTCAACTGAAGCAATTATCTAACCTATGTATCAAACACTATATCGAAACCCAAACCCAATATGTAAATCCAAATTAATACGAAAATACACAAGTGTAAGTAGGGGATTAAGTGTACAGAGGTGAAATACATATGTGTGCATGCTTGGGGGTGTCCACATGTCCAACAAATGGATACAAAGTGTAGCCTTCCTTCCCTGAAATTTTTGAAATATTTTTTATTATTTATTTGATTTAAATGTTAATTTTTAGATTTTTATAAAGGATTATTTAGTTAATTATTACGATCGATGACCTTAGCCATAGTTAAGATTTGGAGTACAAGATGACCAAGAATTATGGCACGGATAGTGCAGTGGTGTGCTTTGACTAGTGTTTAGCCATGGTAGGGGAATGCCAAGCCATAAGAGAGTTCCAACTAGGAAAACTAGGCCAAGTTGCGACATGACCACTACAAATAATTTAATTATTTATTATTAATACTAATTGACCATTAGGTGACCCGGTTGTACCAATTTAGTTCGGACTGCACCCGAACCGAGCCTAAGCCTACGAGTCGGGTAGGTGCATCCAGAGACGTCCGTGTAGATATGTATCGGGTATATGTATAGTTTTATTTTATTTAATATTTTAGTAGGAGATTGTATAAATGAGTGTTATATATTTATTAAATATTTTATTAGAGATTTTACCTTAAAAATATGGTAAATACCTTCCTTACTTATCCTTGTACATTTTTGAGATTATTAGACTATACGTAATGGTATATACACCATTACTGGTTTATTGAATTTCGTTATTACTATTATTATTATTATTTTATTATCAATGTTATTAAGGATATTATTATATAATATTATTGGTTATAATATATGGGTTCATATTTATATAGATAGGTCCTACTCTAGGAATAAAAGTTATAGAGATTTATTGGGTTTTTGGAGATTTTATATTTTTAAGGATTTTATTATATAATATTATTGGTTATAATATATGGGTTCATATTTATATAGATAGGCCCTACTCTAGGAATAAAAGTTATAGGGATTTATTGGGTTTTTGGAGATTTTATATAAGCATATAAATATATATAAATATATATAGCTATATATGTGTGTATATAGATATTATTTAGTTATATGTATATGTATATATATAGATATATATGTGTATATATATCTATATATATATATATATATATATATATATATATATATATATATATATATATATATATATATATATATATATATATATTTTATATATATATATATATATATATATATATATATATATATATATATATATATATATATATATATATATATAAAATATATATATATATATATATATATATATATATATATATATATATATATATATATATATATATATATATAATATGTGTATATATAGATATTAATTGGTTATATGTGTGTGAATATATATATATAAAAAAATATAAATATATATATATATATATATATATATATATATATATATATATATATATATATATATATATATATATATATATATTATATATATATATATATATATATATATAATATATATATATAAATATATTTTCATATAAATATATATATATATATATATATATATATATATATATATATATATATATATATATATATTTATATAAAAAATATATATATATATATATATATATATATATATATATATATATATATATATATATATATATATATATATATATATATATATATATAGGCAAAAATATATATATATATATGTATATATAGGCAAAATATATATATATATATATATATATATATATATATATATATATATATATATATATAATATATATATATATATATTGCCTATATATATATATTATATATATATATATATATATATATATATATATATATAATATATATATATATATATATATATATATATATATATATATATAGGTATATGTATAAAATATATATATATTATATATATATATATATTATATATATATATATTTATATATATATATAGGTATATGTATATATATATATTGTTCGTGCATATATATGAATATCAATCTAGATATGTAAATATAGAAATATATAGGGATATGTACTAATACATATATAAGATTATATGAGGATATAGTTATACATATAGTTATATATAATAAATAGAAAAAGAATAAAAAAAAGAAAAGAAGAGAGCAGCAACAGGCCGGCCCAGCCCAGATCGAGCCCTTAACTCCCCCACAGACCGAGCCTTAACTTCCCCACAGAACAGAGCCGATCCCGTACACCGCCCAGCTGCGTTTATATAAGAACAGAGGACGAAACCCTAATTCTGACCTCGTGCCCCCTCCCACGTGCGCGCGCGTGCCCGCGTCGCCGTCGTAGCGGCCGGCCGCTCGCCGAAGGCGGCAGTCCGACAGAAGCCATCGAGAAACAGAGCAGTGGCAACAGCAGTAGCATACGGCCGACAAAAGTTTGCGGGGTGATTTCTCGATCATCACGTGATCGTCTTACGTCCCGTCTTCTCCGGTACGTTCACCATCTATAGGGCTTTAAACCCCTTCATGTAGTTTGTAGGTTACGGTCCTGTATTGCCCGGTAAATCGATAAAAAGTTCATCGAAAAACCTATTTAAAATAGGACAGAAACCCGTCCCAAAGACCCAACTTGGCAGGCGTTTTATGAGCTGTATATTAGGAATTTTAGAAAACCAATTAAAGTCAGTTATAAACAACATATAGGACTTCGTGATCCTTTTTGTGGATTTGGAAATCTTCGACTACGTGTCGAGAAATCGAATCACGAAGTTTACCGAAAAACTGTTTTCCGAAAACACGAAAACCTTCGATAAGACGTGCGTCCCGCCAATCCCGACGACGCGGTTGTAAACCGAAAGCATCAAAAGGTGCGTAATGGCTTCGCGGATGTGTGGGCTTTGACATAATTCAAATTGGTTGCGTGTGCTTGACGAATTTGATGCGTATCCGTCAAAATTTACCGTATTAGCCCCTTTGCAAAAAATTTAATTACTTTATGCACGTTCGTCAGATCGAGACAAAACTTGTGCCAACAAGACCGTATCGTTATGTTTGTCCTGTATGCCAAGTTTGGTCCAATTCTAAGACAGTTGATCGGATCGCCGTTTTGCGGGCCCCACGATCCGATTCAATGGGCAGTTTTGTGTATGGCCCATCGAAATCTAAAATTGGACATACCGTTGGATTTGTATCATCAAAACGAATCCATAGACATATAATTTGATGACTTTAGAGATCGTTGACCCTGGCACATTTTTTGGTGCAAAGCGGGTCCAACGGCGGACTTCATTTTTGTCCGAAATTACTGTTTTGCCTCTGTGTCCAGAATTGGACTTAAGGATAGGCAATACTAGCTAATTTGACTATTCTAAGAATATTGGCAATGTCTGTTTCAGCGTTCGGAGACAGTTATCATGATTTGGACTTATCGGCTTACTAGTTGACTATATTTAGTTGAATCTGCGTGCAACCTCCAGGCAAGATACCTTGCCTCTCTCTATAGTTTAATTTCATGTTTATAATTTTCTTGTTATTATTATATTATCGTAGTTACTCTATTTGCTATATATTTTATATGATTTATTAGCTTTCTAGTTGACTTAATTTATCTAGTTTCTATATACCGTGTTCACTAGTTTATGGTCTTACTTGACTTGACAGTATAGTTATACTGGACTTGACTGTGTCTTGACTGAGTCGTACCTTGTCTCACCAGTACCTTGCTTGAGTCATGTCATAGAACGAGTACGTATAATTGAACTGCTAAATCCTTGTTATTGTTTTTTGGCACTAGTGAGTCCATTCAGGACGAGGGTGTTTGCCTTGATCTGTTTACATCCGTAAGTCCACACTCAGGACGAGGATGTCGATTATTTGTACCAGAGAGTCCATACTCGGCACGAGGGTGTTGACTTGACTTGTACCAGAGAGTCTACCCAGGACGAGGGTGTTTACACCAGAGAGTCCACTCGGGACGAGGGTGCCTTGCCGTGAACTAACCAGAGAGTCCACACTCGGGACGAGGGTTAGTACTAACCAGAGAGTCCACACTCGGGACGTGGGTTAGTGATTAGTTCAAACCTGCGAGTCCACTCGGGGCGTGGGTTTAGCATTCCATTGATATCGTGTTCGCTTGTTTATTCAGCAGTTCAGTTACGTGTAATTGTTCTAGTGTTCGTGTTCAAGGTCACCTGTCAGTAGCCTCTTGTCGTTAATCACTTGTTAGCAGTTTGGTCGTAATCTTTTGCCATGTTAAGTGTTATTTCTTATTATATCCTGTTTATATATTATCATGCATGATTAAACTGCTAGATAGGCATGTTTATATGTATCTTGCTATGTCCTCTGAGGACCTGTTGATCTCTTCAGGTTTAGCGACTGCATAGAGTTAGTTAGCTGAGCGGGATGGTAGAGGATTGCGATGTATGATACATGTATTAGTCAGTGATTTTACATTATTATCCTTTCGTGCTTTACATTCCTTATCATGAGTTATCCTGCTTATTGATTCAATTTAGAGACTCTTGTTATTTTTCTTGGAGTTTCATCGGACATATATGCTAGTGGGCTGCAGACCACGACACATAGTATTCATTCATGTTTCGTACACTTGTTGTGGATTTGAGATATAGATTTGTTTTGCCATGATTTGGCAGTATACCATAGCCTTGACATCATGTACGTATTCGAAAGGGGCTGGAGTCCGCTCGATACGTAGCTGACTTGCTCACGAGCTCGCACCCAAAAAGCGGGTGCGTGTCGTGATAAGTTTTTTGGTGGCCCATGCAGGTCAGATCATATCGTACCGGTTACGTAACTGTACTGGTACGAGCCTGCAAATTTGACTAAACCCTTAGGAATCTCAATCCACACTGCTTTGAAAATTCCCTTAGAAATTCTCTACCTCCTTGAAAACTCCATATTTGCTCTCGATTATACTTTCTTGCTTTCCATACCATTGATTCTTGTTCGCTATTTATTTCAAGGTGACGAATGATCGTGATGTCTAGAATTTATTAGAAATTCTTAAGTTATAGTATACTATTGCTTGACTATTGAATATTTTGTTGTTTATAGATATGTGGGATTATAGATGTCATACACCCTAGATATCTATTGGTAGAATTGTTAATAACTAGTTGGAAGGAGATAAGATTTTAGTGACCGTATTTATGGAGTATATGACCAGAGGTGGGTAGAAAGTCCTCAAGTATTCGGAATTATAAAATGACTAAAGAAGGTAATAAAATATTTTTGAGAAAATTAAATTTGAGGAGATTAAGGTGATGGTAGACTTTGAATTATGAGGAATAGTTATGAATTATAATTTCGAGGATGGAATTATTTTAAGGTGGGTAGATTTGTAGCCTCCCTTCCCGAAATTTTTTGAAATATTTGTTTATTATTTATTTGATTTAAATGGTAATTTTTAGATTTTTATAAAGGATTATTTAGTTAATTATTACGATAGATGACCTTAGCCATGGTTAAGATTTGGAGTACAAGATGACCAAAAATTATGGTACGGATAGTGCAGTGGCGTGTTTTGACTAGTGTTTAACCATAGTAGGAGAATGCTAAGCCATAAGAGAGTCCAAACTAGAAAAACCAGGCCAAATTACGACATGACCACTATAAATAATTTAATTATTTATTATTAATATTAATTGACCATTAGGTGACCCGGTTGTACCAATTTAGTTCGGACTGCACCCGAACCGAGCCTAAGCCTACGAGTCGGGTAGGTGCGTCCAGAGACGTCCGTGTAGATATGTATCGAGTATATGTATAGTTGTATTTTATTTAATATTTTAGCAAGAGATTGTATAAATGAGTGTTATACATTTATTAAATATTTTTTGGAGATTTTATCTTAAAAATAGGGAAAATACCTTCCTTACTTATCCTTCTACATTTTTGAGATTATTAGACTATACGTAATAGTATATACACCATTACTGGTTTATTGAATTTCGTTATTACTATTATTATTATTATTTTATCAATGTTATTAAGGATATTATTATATAATATTATTTTATTATTATTGCTTATAATATATGGGTTCATATTTATATAGATAGGCCCTACCCTAGGAATAAAAGTTATAGGGATTTATTGGGTTTTTGGAGATTTAATATAAGCATATATATATATATATATATATATATATATATATATATATATATATATATATATATATATATATATGTGTGTGTGTGTGTGTGTGTGTGTGTGTGTGTGTATCGATATTATTTAGTTATATGTATAGGTATATGCATATATATATATATATATATTATATATATATATATATATATATATATATATATATATATATATATTTGTATATATAGATATTAATTGGTTATATGTGTGTGAATATAAATATATATAGGTATATGTATATATTTATTGTTCATGCATATATATGAATATCAATCTAGATATGTAAATATAGAAATATATAGGGATATGTACTAATACATATATAGGATTATATGAGGATATAGTTATACATATAGTTATATATAATAAATAAAAAAAAGAATTAAAAAGAAGAAGAAGAGAGCAGCAACAGGCCGGCCCAGCCCAGGCCGAGCCCTTAACTCCCCCACAGACCGAGCCTTAATTTCCCTACAGAACAGAGCCAATCTCGTACACCGCCCACCCGCGTTTATATAAGAACAGAGGACGAAACCCTAATTCTGACCTCGCGTCGCCTGACCTGCGCACGCGCGTGCAGCCTCTGCGCCGCCGTCATGGCGACCGACCGCTGGCCGGAGGCGGCAGGCCGACAGAAGCCACCGAGAAACAGAGCAGTGGCAACAGCAGTAGCATGCGGCCGACCACAGTTTGTGGGGCGATTTCTCGATCATCACGTGATCGTCTTACGTTCCGTCTTCTCCTGTACGTTCACCATCTATAGGGCTTTAAACCCCTTTAAGTAGTTTGTAGGTTACGGTCCTGTTTTGCCCGGTAAATCGATGAAAGTTTAGCGAAAAAACCTATTTAAAATAGGACAGAAACCCGTCCCAAAGACCCAACTTGGCAGGCGTTTTATGAGTTGTATGTTAGAAATTTTTAGAAAACCAATTAAAGTTAGTTATAAACAAAATATAGGACTTCGCGGTCCTTTTTGTGGATTTGGAAATCATCGACTACGTGTCGAGAAATCGAATCCCAAAGTTTACCAAAAAACTGTTTTTCAAAAATACGAAAACCTTCGATAAAGACGTGCGTCCTGCCAATCCGGACGACGTGGTCGCGAATCGAAAGCATCGAAAGGTGCATAATAGCTTCTCGGACGTGTGGGCTTTGACAGAATTCAAATTGGTTGTGTGTGCGCGACGAATTTGATGTGTATCCGTCAAAATTTACCGTATCGGCCTCTTTGTAAATTTTCCAATTACTTTGTGCACGTTCGTCAGATCAAGAAGAAACTTGCGCCAACAGGACCGTATTTTTTTTTTGTCCGGTATTCCAAGTTTGGTCCGATTTTGAGGCAGTTGATCGGATCGCCGTTTTGCGGGCCCCACGATCTGATTCAACGGACAATTTTGTGCACGGTCCACCGAAATAAAAAATTGGACATACCGTTGGGTTCGTATCATCATAACGAATTCGTAGACATATAGTTTGATGACTTTAAAGACCACTGACCCTGGCATATTTTTCGGTGCAAAGCAGGTCTAACGGCGGACATCGTTTTTGTCAAAAATTACTGTTTTGCCCATGTGTCCAGAATTAGACTTAAGGACAGGCAATCCTAGCTAATTTGACTATTTTGAGAATATTGGCAATGTATGTTCCAACTTTTAGAGACAGTTATGATGATTTGGACTTATCGGCTTACCAGTTGACTATATTTTGTTAGATCTGCGTGCAACCTTCAGGCAAGATACCTTGCCTCCCTCTATAGTTTAATTTCATGTTTATAGTTTTCTTATTATTATTGTATTATCATAGATACTCTATTTGTTATAGATTTTATATGATTTATTAGCTTTCTAGTTGACTTGATTTATCTAGTTTTTACATACCGTGTTCACCAGTTTATGGTCTTGCTTGACTTGACAGTGTAGTTATACTGGACTTGACTGTGTCTTGACTGAGTCATACCTTGTCTCACTAGTACCTTGCCTGAGTCGTGTCATAGAACGAGTACGTGTAATTGAACTTCTAAATCCTTGTTATTGTTTCCTTGGCACCAGAGAGTCCACTCAGGACGAGGGTGTTTGCGTTGATCTGTTTACATCCATGAGTCCACACCCGGGACGAGGATGTCGATTATTTATACCAGAGAGTCTATACTCGGGACAAGGGTGTTGACTTGACTTACACCAGAGAGTCCACCCGGGACGAGGGTGTTTACACAAGAGAGTCCACTCGGGACGAGGGTGCCTTGCCGTGAACTAACCAGAGAATCCACACTCGGGACGAGGGTTAGTACTAACTAGAGAGTCCACACTCGAGACGAGGGTTATTGATTAGTTTAAACCTGCGAGTCCACTTGGGGCGAGGGTTTGGTAATCCATTGATATCGTGTTCGCTTGTTCATTCAGCAGTTCGGTTACGTGTAGTTGTTCTAGTGTTCGTGTTCAAGGTCACCTGTCAGTAGTCTCTTGTCGTTAGTCACTTGTTAGCAATTTGGTCGTAGTCTCTTGCCATGTTAAGTATCGTTTCTTGTTATATCCTGTTTATATATTATCATGCATGATTAAACTGCTAGATAGGCATGTTTATATGTATCTTCCTATGTCCTCTAAGGACCTGATGATCTCTTCAGATTTAGCGACTGCATGGAGTTAGTTAGCTGAGCGGGATGGTAGAGGATTGCGATATAAGATACAAGTATTAGTCAGTGATTTTATATTGTTATCCTTTCGTGCTTTATATTCATTATCATGAGTTATCCTGCTTATTGATTCAGTTTAGAGACTCTTGTTATTTTCCTTGGAGTCCCATCGGACATATATGCTAGTGGGCTACAGACCATGGTACATAGTATTCATTCATATTTCGTACACTTATTGTGGATTTGAGATATAGATTTATTTTGCCATGATTTGGCAGTATACCATAGCCTTGACAGCATTTACGTATTCGAGAGGGGCTGGAGTCCGCTCGATACGTAGCTGACTTGCTCACGAGCTCGCGCCCGAAAAAACGGGTGCGGGTCGTGACACAAAGTGTCCAAAACCACACGAACACAGTGTATTAATAAACACAGGGTCGTGCTGTATCCTCGTGTCCATTTTGGACATGAAAAACACCTCAATTAGGGTTAGGATTTACCTTTAAAGGAGTTCGCGATGGTGGAGGAGGATGAGTTCGGTGGTGGAGGAGGAGGTGCTCACGGTGGAAGAGGAGAAGGGGCTCGCGGTGGAGGAGGAGGAGGAGGAGGAGGAGGAGGGGCGTCGACCGGAGGCGGAGGAAAGGGGTTTGAGTGGCGCCGGGGGGAAGGGGGTCGGGCTGTCATCGAGGTCGGGGGAAGTGGGGAGGGAACTTAATATTTGGTGAGTGAGAGAAATAAAAAATCGAACCGAGGAACCCTATTAGCAGCAAGTTAGCGACGTCTATAAATATGTCACAAAGCGTCGATGTATTTCTAATATTCTGTGATGCCACAAGCTTTGCGACGCTAAATGTCGCTGAATTAATAAAACTGGAAACATTTTTCGACACATCAATGCCGTTGGTTTTTATTACACTAAACGTAGTCACAATATGTCACTGTTTGTCGCTATCAGCGACGTATTGTGACGTTTACTGTTAGCGTCGCTAATTCCAGAAATATTAGCAACATTTTACGTTGGCGTCGCTAATTTTGTCGATGATATGACTTATTTTGGTAGTGCTTTCCCAGGCGTATAGTCAATAGTCAAGTCGTAATCTTTGATTAGTTCAAGCTAACGCCTTTGACGCAAGTTCAGCTCCTTCTGAGTGAATAGATACTTGAGGCTCTTATGATCCGTGTAAATCATGCATGCCACACCATAAAGGTAGTATCACCATAGATTTAACATGAACACAATCGCTGCTAACTCTAGGTTATGGGTGGGATAGTTCTTCTCGTGCAGCTTTAGCTATCGAAAAGTAAAAAATATCACCTTGTTCCGTTGTATTAGCACACACCACAAATCCTGACCGAAAGCATCGCTGAAAATCTTGAAATCCTTAAATCCTTTTGGAAGTGCGAGTATCAGGACCAAAATGAGCCGTTGCTTTAACTCCTAGAAGGAAGCTTTACAGTCGTCTGACTATTCAAATGTGACTCCTTTCTGTGTGAGGTGAGTCAGAGGTGGTACAATCTGTTTGCCATTAAAATTCTTTTATTGCAAATTTTAATACAAACAGAACAGTGTTACAATATAGGACTTAGATGTAGTCCTAGGAGTACACTTTTATTTATCTGGGTCCCTTGTACCGATGGAGTGAGTGGTAATGCTTTGACTCTGTTGACGATCTGACGACGGTTATCGGTTCTCTGAAGGTTTGGATTGCTCTGGGTGCTGGAGCTTACTGAGAGGAGAAAGACGTTGAGTGTCTGCATCTGCCTCTCTGGTGGTGTGTTCCTTTATTTTTTGTACGTAGAATCGTCCTCTGTGTGTGTGAAGGAAATGATCCTTCTATTTATAGTTTTGCAGGCTGGCTGCTCATACGCGCATGTAGGATGCGCCTGTACGCGGGGATGCCACGTGGTGATTGCTGATAGAGGCGCATAGACGATGCGCCCTAATCGAGGGGTTGAATTCTTCATACTTCTGTTGTGAGCCGGCACGTAGCAGAGGAGAAGATCTTTCTGTTGCTGAAATCTTGGGTGAGTTGAGACAAAGGACACGTGTCGTCGACTCATGGCTCGAAGATCTCGGATTTGATGGGGGAATGATCTGGTAGGATGCGCCTAGGATTGGGCGCATGAGGAGGCTTTGGCTCGTAACCTTTAGGAGTCACGAACCATTCTGGGCGCATGACTTTTGAGGCGCATGCAGAGCTTTAATGGAGACTTTCCTTCTGTCCTTAGAGATCAGTAAAAAGTCTGAAGCGTATGGCTTTTGAGGCGCATGCAGATTTGGACGCATGACTGCGAAGGCGCATGCGAGTGGTTGGATGGCCACGTGGCAGTAGCCGTCGGAGTAAAGGTAATGATGATGCTGACGTTGCCGACGCTTCGTCTTCTAAAAAAGATGTCAACTGTTCAGACTTTGGGAGGTATACTGCCAACTCTGTCAGTTCAGCATTTAATATTTCTGACATTCGATGGACAGCTGAGTAGGCGCGTCGATTGGCGTTCCACTAGGCGTATAGGGACGCATGGGGGCGCATCCTCTGTGATTCGTTTGATACTGAAGGACGCGTCTGTGCTGATGCGCTTGATGCTGAGGGGCACGTCTGTCCGGCGCATCTGCTTCGTGACACGTTCTTTAATGCAGCGACTGTTACGTTTTTCGAGTGCTTTAAATAGCCGTTTTGATTGGGCTGAATTCGAAGCGTCCGGTTCTTTCATTAAATGCAAATTCATTGCACGAAATTCGGAGAGCCATCCACTTGGCGTATGGGTTTGATTTGCCCAACCTATAAATAGTGGCATGGAGAGAGGGTTTGCTTCTCATTCTCTCACGTTCTTCCAACATGAATTTGTTTACTCGAGTGCATTCTGTTGACAAAATGCTTCCGAGGGTGAAGATGCGACGCCATGTCTTCATTGATGCACTTGAAGGTGACTGTTATATCCAAAAGTCGGAGTTGAGGGCTTCCGAGGCAGGCGAAAGGTGCCTGTTGTATCCAAAGATAGGGATGCTCGGGCCTCGTCTTCGTTGTGCAAGAAGAGCCGTAGATCGAAATTACGGTACTGCGACTTTGGGGGCTCTCTCTTCCTTCAAAGTGGGTGTTGCCCACTCTAGTTGGGTTGAAAGCTGCTCCTTTAGCCGCGGTTTCGATTACGGTCTTCCTTCGCCTTTGGAGGCTCTTTCAAAGCCTCCCCTGGCCACAGGTTGGCTTGCGATGCTCTTCTCTTCCTCGGCTAGAGGGTTGATTGCCACCCTCATTCTGCTCAATAAATGCTTCATTAGTCGAAGCATTTTGACGGCGGTGAGCCTGGCTGGAAGAGCGTCCCATAACTGGGCTGCTGAAGGGATGCACATAACTGGGATGCACATAACTGAGCTGCTGAAAAGGATGCGCCTTACTGAGGGCGCATGGTGGGATGCGCCTGACTGAGGGCGCATGGTGATTGCTGCGCCTGCTTGAGGGCGCATGGTGATTGCTGGCTGTAGACTTAGGATCTTTTCTTTGTAGAAATTCTCCTTTGTACAATCTTTTCTTAGACATGTAATAGACTTTCATGTGTTAAATAAAAAGTCCTCTTTCAATGTCTATATTTGTTGTTTTTGCTGTGAAGTACTTTGTCCGAGCTCTGGCACATGTAGTCTGGCGCATGGGCTTTCTGGTTATGAAATTCCATGCTTATACACAATTTTCGTGAAATCTTTCACAAAGCATCTGTAGTATCCCGCTAGGCCAAGGAAGCTTTAAATCTCACCGAGTGACGTTGGTCATTTTTAATCAATAATGGGTTCAACTTTCTTTGGATCGACGGCAATGCCTTCAACATAAATGATGTGCCCAAGAAATGACACGCTACTCAGCTAGAATTCACACTTACTCTGCTTTGCATACAACTAATTTTCACAAAGAGTTTGAAGCACGGTCTATAGGTGCTCAGTGTGTTGTCGTTTGTCCTTCGAGTAGACAAGTATATCGTCGATGAAGACTACTACGAACTTGTTAAGGAAGGGTCAAAACACCCAATTGATTAAATCCATGAAGGCAACGGGGGCATTCTTTAGGCCGAACGACATTACCAGGAACTCGTAATGGCAGTATTGAGTGGGAGAGGCTGACTTTGACACATCGTCCAGCTTGATCTTGAGTTGATGGTAACCCGAGCGAAGATCAATTTTAGAAAACACTGAGACGCCTTGTAACTGATAGAACAGGTCATTTATGCGGGCAATAGATATTTTTTCTGGACGGTGGCCTTGTTCAGCTCTCGGTAGTCGATACAAAAATGAATTGAGTCATCCTTCTTCTTGACAAACAACACGGGCGCTCCCCGTGGCGAGACGCTAGGCCGTATGAATCCTTTGTCGAGCAACTCTTGCAATTGGACCTTGAGCTCCTTCAACTATGCAGGGGCCATTCTGTACGGTGTCTTGGAAATAGGTTGGGTATTGATAAATGTGTCAATGGTGAACTCTCTCTCTCTCGATCAGTGACATGCTGGGCAGCTCGTCCAAAAACACGTCTGGGAATTCTGCCACAACGTCGGTCTGACCTGCGTGTAACTCCTCTTCTCGATTTTTTTCAAAAAATTTATTTTATTTTATTTATTGGGTTTAAAGATAAATTTTCGTTAAGACTTTACGAAAGATGTTTTGGAATTATTTTTATTATCAAAGACTAGTTTTAAATTTATGATTTGATAATACTAATTAAGCTTGATAAAAATGTTTATTTTGTTTGATTATTCCTTGGACTTTCAAAGGATTTGATCTCAATGGTTCTTAGCCTCATAAATATTTTGTAAAACAAAATGATTTGCCAGATTATTTTTCAAATATAATTTTTAATACCTTAGATTATCAGGGTAGTATCGAATATTATTTGTACTATTTTGATAATCCTGGATCTTACTTCAAAATTTAATATGATAATCAGTTATTTGATATGCCATTCTGATAAACGGTAAAGTATTATTTTAAGGTTGATCGCTTATTTGATCTAGAATTTGTATGATTTAAATTGTGTGATAATTTCAAATGTTGATTCAAATTTATATAATTATCAATAATTGGTTTTTAATTAAATTAAATTAGTGTTTAAATATTTCATTTGACTTAAATTAGAGGAAGGGGTTATATATCAAAATCCTAAAACTTATCTAACTAGAATTTTGTCTCCTATTTAAAAGGAGGCTCTTCCCCTATTTTTTCCACAACACAAAAAATATGCTTAGCTACCATGTCACCATAGCCTTTCCATCCAAACCAGCAAACAATGACTACCCCTCTCGCCATGGACACCCAAGCCACCCCTGCCAACCGCGTTGAAAATTCCCCGGCCATCTCCTTCGATACCACCACAGTAGCCACCGCTTTTCCCCTTCCTCTTCCTGACTCCATTGATTCACTACCTCTTGTGCCTCGCCATTCCCTGTTGAACCATTATGATAACCCAACTCAAACCCACCGACTCCTAGAATCCATGTTCTCTAGGTTGTGACCATGCCCTGACCCCAACAACACAGTATACTTTGCCCTTCTCCACATCGTGTCGTCCCTAATCAAGTACCCTCCAACGGCATCCCCGCAACGCCATACCAGCGGCCGACCCCTATGCGGTCGACCCCTGCCGTCGGCAGATTTGAGCAGGAGTTGCAACACCACCGCTGAGCATCGCATCTTCCATCCGGACGGCCTCCCCTGCTCTCCCTTTCCCTATCACCCAAGCCACAACCACCCCTTTTCGACATAGCCGCTTGTCACAACACCATCTCCACCACCGTCGCAATAACAACACCGCCATTCACTTCAACCTCTAGTCCCTCTGACCAACCACCACCGTAACCCAGCACGGCCTACACCCCATGTCCTATCACTGTGCCACCACAACGTCCCTACTCCGGTCACCCACACCACCCAGATCTGCCACGCCTCCACAAGCTACCGATACCACCCAACACCGGAGCCCGTCTCCACGAACACGCCCACTATCAGCCCCTCGACTCCTCTTCTTCGGCCAAAACCCCTACTTCTGGATCTGTCGATCCCGTGCCTACGCCTGACCGGAGTGCCCTAACTGCATCGCCCGTACAGTCGTTACCCCCTGCGGTGGGCTACTCCTGGTGAACCCCCACGACGCTGCCTCTGTGTGCTCGTGTCGAGCTGCCAATCTCGGTATCTGCTACCCGCCAAGCTCCTGTCCTTCGCTTTGGCGTCGCCTACCTCGGCCTCAACCATCCGGACAATGCGGACTCGGCCTACGAGAATGGGATCGCTATGGACTCCAGCAACAAGGCCCTCTAGTCGGGCCTAGCCGACGCCAGATTGGCGCTCCGCTCGAGATCCTAGCCCGGCCCCGGCGGGACGGCCTCTCCTCCTTACTTATGTTCTCCGGGGCCACCGTGGTTCCCTTCGTCGAGCGTCTAGCATGGTAAGCGCAACCCTTTTCTCCATCCTCTCTGTCTTTATGGTGTGATATAATTTGCTTTCTCTCTCCTCAGTGGAGAGAGTTGGAGTATAGTTATTGGATCGAGTTTCTGGTGTAATAAATGTGGGCTGGAATAAATGGAAAAAAAAATAGATTTACGAGTATTGGGCTGCGCCTGCAGGTTTGTTGGCTCAGTCCTTTGGAGTAATGGGCCTTAGGAGGTTTTATTTGCAAAGAAGTTTTAGACAGGGTTTCAAGAACTTGGTCAATATTATTATTATTATTATTTTCTTAACTGATTAGCTGGGCGGGGCCCAATATGGGAAATGGGCCTTTGGGCCAGTTAAATATATTATTATTTGTTTAGAATGTTTAAATGATATTTTGAGCCTATATATGTTAATTTGGGTTGGGTCTAGGCCACAAAGGATTATTTTTCGTTTTAGGCTTTGGGCTTAAGCCTGAGCCCATGTCAATATCTTTATTTCATTTTATTTAGTTGGGGCTGTTGTCTTGGGCTACTTAGCTATTGCCCTCTTATTAAGTGACTTTAAGTTTAAATAATTATTGAGAGATTTTATTGTTAGGCTTAATGAATGGTCAGATCTTGGGCTTAGGCCTATAATTAATTATTTGGCAACTGTTAGGTTTTTTTTTATAAATACCAATAATGTCGGACCTTGAATAAAAATGTGTTATGGGCTATAAGTATAAATATCTTTTGGGTTGAAGAAAAGGGAATTTAGTTGTATATAAACTTGTATGCATATACGTATATACTGGTATATTAATAATAATTATTTATATTATTATTAATGTTATTTTACCTTTATCATCATTTTTATAAAATAAATATTATATATTATTTCCTAGTATTTCTTTTAGCTTATGGACCCTAGACTATTATATTTTCTTCCTAAACTTATGGTCCGACTTTAAAATGATTTATCTATAGTTTTTCCAAGATAGTTATTTAAGATATTTTGACTAATAGTTTCAATATCAAAACTGTTTTCTAAAGGAAGTGATACAAAATATTATTAGTAGTTTTCTAAAAGATGATAATTTCTAGATAGTTTATAAATACCTTCTATATATATGGTTGACTATAAAATCAAATTCTCTCATCTACTATTCTTGACCCTGACTAATCGTATTCTTATTTTCCTACGAATCCGTAGACATGTAATTTGACGACTTTAGAGACCATTGATCCTGGCACATTTTTCGGTGCAAAGCGGGTCCAACGACGAACATCGTTTTGACCCGAAATTACCGTTTTGCCTCTGTGTCCAGAATTGGACTTAAAGACAGGCAATTCTAACTAATTTGACTATTCTAGAAATGTTGATAATGTTTATTTCAGCATCCGGAGACTTCTGCATGTGTTGACTGATTGTGGCTCATTGAGTGGTATAGTATTACCGGTTTCACCAGTACAGGACCTCAGGCGAGTACATCTCTGATAGTTTTTATATCTGATTACCTCTATGAATAATGTACATAATAGTGTTTTATATTGATATTTGTTGGTTCTTGACACTATGTTACACGAGATAGTAGTTATGGATTCTTTACATGTTGTTCGTGACCAATTTATTATCGTGTTCGTGATCTGTTTGGATCCATGAGTACTGGTCGGGCGGGGAAATACTCTAGACATGTAAAAAACACAAAATTATACTTGCCTAATAGCAGCCTCACACTTTACGTATGGGTGCCGAATCTTATTATTGCCTAATAGCAGTCGCACATTTCATGTACGGGGTGCCGGATTTAGCCTTAGCCGTTTATATGTCGAAGTAGTATTTCAACTCACTAGATAGGTACAGTGTCTAGTTCTACAGTATATATATTGCTGGCTACAGGTCTTCTCTGTTTTTTTAGTACTCACTTGCCTTGTTCACCATACTCAGTTTTTGCCACGATTCCATGTTTATCCTTTTGTCATGTATTTCATTATTATTTACTGATTTATGGATTTCGTCATTTATTGATTCTGTTGTGAGATTGTACTCATTCTATTCCTGACTGGAAACCAACATTTTTCAGGTTTAGCCACGATCACACTTAGCATTGGGAAGGCTTGGGTATGCTGAGGTCAACTTAGATAGTTGAATTAGCTGTCTTTTCTATTTTTGAGACATTATATATTCTAGCAAATGTGAAGTTGTGAAACCTTGTAAATTATAAATTTAATTTAACGATGTGAATGAGCAATAAATGTATATTTTTTTGATTTTGAGCATATTGGTCGTGACAACGTTCTACCACCGACTCTGCGGCGTAGGCTGGCTTGGACATGTCTCGTATCCGAAAAGCGGGTGCGAGTAATGACAAGTTTTTGTAGTGGCCCATTCAGAGACATGGCATTCGTTTGTATGGTGGCCGAAGTTATTGCATTTGTGGCAGCGAGATCATAGGTTCCACCTTTGGTATCCATCCTAATTGCTGTTGTTTGGACGCTTGTTCGTATTGTTTCCTCCTGTATGGCTAGGTTGCTTTGATTGTAGGTATGCAAAGCACCGACAGCGACTGGGGATATTGGGGCTCAAGGCGGAGAGCATGATTCAAAGACTCGCCTATGGACTTGTATTCAGGCACCGATACACGGGCAGAGATAGATGAACGCAGACCCACTATGAACCGTCGAGTGCAACTCTACGTTGTAGAGAAGATACTCCAGCAAATTTGGCTAATTTATTGAACTATGCTGCGTACTGTCGCACCGTCATGTTCCCTTGCTTCAACTGTATAAATTCATTCCCTTTCTCCAGTCGATCGGTTGCGGGAAGGTATTTGATTTCAAACGCCTTTCTGAATGTAGCCCAAGGGATCACCGTTGTCTCTTCATCCCGTCGGATTGTTCGCTTTTGTACAGCCCACCAGTCATTCACGTTCAATCAGAGCAGGAGTTGAGCACATATGACTTTTTTTGACTCGTCGACACCCAGAAGTTCGAAACGGTCTTCCAGCTCCTCCAATCAGTCGATCACCAGAGAGTGATCTTCAGTACTGTTGAAGAAAGTGCGACAATTATTCGTGAATTTTGACCCCTCAAAGTTGGTATAACTGCCTGTTTTCAAAATCAAGGGTAATTTTGTCATTTTTCAGTTTTCTATAATTTTGGTGAATTTTAATTTACTTAATACCATTTAAATTGGTGTATTGTGATTTTGGTGGTTTGTTAGTACAACCCTAGTAACTGTTTAGCCTAGAGACTGACCATGACCACGGAGACCTAACCAAGTGTTTAGATTTACAAATTTCTATTTTCTAAGCTAAGGGTATTTTGGTTATTTGGTGACTTTTGACTTAATATGGATTTTGGCCTTTTGGTAATGTGCTAATTGATAGTTTAGGGCTTAACCTAGAATTTTTTAATCTAGAGGTTAACCATGGACCTAGAGATTAGATTAGATATATCTATTACATGACAAGGTTAAGAATATCTAGATATTTGTTTAAGGGTAGATATTTATTAGGGGTAGATATTTTAACTTGGGCCTATAGTTAGGAGGCCTTGATTTTAATAGCTAGAAGCCTCCTAATCACTTAGAAATTAAACCCAAACCCTAGAGGCAAACCCTAGGCTGCCATGAAGAGCCTCTTCCTATATTTAAACACTTATTGACACACCCTTGCCTCTTTTCAATTCAAATAGAAACCCTAGTTTAGTATTCTTCCCCAAATCACCCAATTTCATCAAATCAACTCCAAATTGAGCCTAGTCTTTTGCATTGGACTCCCCTACAGTAGTAGAAGCCATTGGTGGATAGCTATCAAGGATTTGGAAGCTTTTGACCATTGCAAATTGAGGGAAACATCGATACTACGCTCTTTTATATTGAGATTCCAACTCTCAATAGGTAAACCTATCTACACCCATTGGAATCCTGATTTATCTTCATAAATGCATTCATTTAGGGTTCCCCTAGGTGTAGCCCAAGTTTGGTAGGATTTTGTGTCCGTTTGATATGCGTATCGGACACGTATCGGTGTGTATTATAACGTGTTCGAGGAAATGTCTCTATGGATTGATTGTTAACCAATTTTAAAACTAATTTCATTTTTGTATTGCCTAATATGTGGGGTTTTGATTTCATGTTGAATGAGCAGGTTTTGGGATACTGTTTGTGTCCAAATTTGGACACGAACTCACTGTTGGACACAACACAGGGGAGTGCTGTGCTCCCCTGCTGCTCGAGTGTCCTGTAGGACACGACACAGCTCCGTTCGACCTATAATTTCAGGGATATGAAGAGGTACCCTTTGTCAGAATGATCCTCAAATTTGAAGCAATTTCATCGAGTAGTTTTGGAGAAATCTTAACTGCACGGGTCACACACACATGCGCGCGTATGAGCCCACTGACACGGGTTCATTTCTTGGACACGGTGACACTTTGGCCTATTTTAGGGTGTTAGACACGAAGCCCTAGACTTGACCTAGCTTTGGACTCCACCACGAGACCTAGGATAGGTGTCACGACCCGTACCCTGTATAGGGCATGAGAAGTGGGTACGTCCAGCCTACGCCACAGTATCGGCGGTAGAACGCTGTCCTAGGTCAATCATCTAACAATATAAAGTACCTGTACAGTTTATACTCTCTGAATAGGAGGTGACAAACAGAATACAATCTCAATCACATCTAGGTAGAAGAATGGAAGATAGATAGATAGACAGATGGTAACTCAAAGAGACAGTAGAATAGATGAAATAAGTCCAAGTGTCTAGGATAACATAACATCAGAATGTCAACTCATAATACAATAAGTCTAAAGTCTATACATCTCAACATCTCAAAATACAACTCAGAATGTGAGACAAATGATAACATAGAAAGACTGTCTAGCTAAACTAGTCCTAGACTACTGGGGCAACATCCTCAGCTGCAGGTGGATCCTGCTGAGGGTCCACAACATAAGTATCATCTAGTCCTGCTCCATAATAGGTAGACACCAGGGCCTCATCCTCATCCTCTGTAATATTTTCAACAGGTCCAAGTCAGGACAGGAACGAGCACAATACATCTCACGCAGTTCATATCAGGTTAGGAAATACGATACAGGCAATAGAGTAAAATACAGGAAGTGCTGAAAGGAAATATACGCTGTAAAAGAGATAGCTTATAAAGGAAATATCTACTGTATATAGAGAACTGTAAGTGGCTAGTGAATGTAGAGTACAAGATAGGCATGTGAATAGCTAGAATTTATACATGATTACACTACTGAGTTTGTACATGATTACACTACTTTGGAATTATTCACATGTCTACTTCTACTCCCCCGTTTCCCCAATCAATACACAAGGATCTAGATAAGTTACGTTATTATACATGATTACTTCACATGAGGCTCATAAATGAGTATACGTGAAGTTATACATGAGGGCTCAGTGAACATGAGAGTACATGATCACATGAGTATACATGCAAGATGGAAGCACATGAGTACATGATGAAAGTGAAACACACGTAACATGAAGTACCCGATGCTCCCGAGGGGGATAACATCTCATGTAAAGATCCATATAGTACCAATCCGTGTTACCAACGTGACATCATCAAGTAAAGTAATCTAGGCGAGAAGTAAAGCCTGAACAAGTATGAAATGGTCAGAGAAGTACTCGCCTGAAACTGAATGTCTGAAGAGATTACTGCCTGAGAAGAGATGTATGGCTCATAATCAGAGCAATACAGTCACAATGTATCCACAATAGTAAAAATAAAGTATACAATGCATACTACATGATTTTAGGTCAATTGGTCAAAAGTCAACTCTTGGTCAACTCAACAGTCAAACTAGGTCACAGGAAGTCATACTAGGTCAAATAAGGTCAAACAAGATCAAACAAGGTCAAACAAGTTTAATCTAGGTTAAAGTCAACTCCTGGTCAACATTCTAATCAAACTAGTCAATACTAGAACATGATCAATCTGGGTCAAGTCTAGGTCAAACTTAGACCAACTAAGGTATTGGTCAAACAAGACTAGTCAGTAAGGTAATTAGGTCAAAAAGATAGTCAATAAGGAATTAGGG